>CM057150.1:10867623-11056501 GCA_029964075.1 Patiria pectinifera
TAATCGAACGCTCAACCGCGGGCCATCACGATCCTCATGTATTTCGTTACGAACAGAAGTATATTACAGAAAAGGGTTTGTGATGGACAGAGACAAGAGACCAGAGCGATGTCATCTTAGCCGTGACCGTAGCCACTAACAAAACGCCCGTTTCAATTGCAAAAAAACTTGGGCTGAAATTTTAGCCTCAAAAGTCGCAATGAACTCAATAAATGATTACAGACTTCAAATAACTGAAAATCAACTCAAGTCCACTTGAGATTTCCGCTGTTCAGCCGCCATATCTGTCCGTTTATATGGAATAAACAACGCATGCGCGACGTACTTCCACCAGCTTTTTGCAGTCGTTCCTGACGCAGAAATAGCCAAATACACATGCAATAGACCCTCGGGTTTTGTCATTAAGACAAATATTGGTATTAGATACGCTCCCCGAGCTATTTTTGAGTTCATCCAACACAAATTGAACAATAACTCATATTGGTTTTCCCGGCCAATTTCTCAAAAATAACATTCGAATTCATCTTGAAAGTGGTCAATTTGAAGCGAAGTAGACTCTGTTTTTATTCCCGTGGTTCATGTTAGATTTCAGGCGTTCAAATTCGTTTAAGACCTGACGTTCTCATGTTTAGCACATCCTAAATTGAAGTTATGTCATTCGGTTTAAGTGATCATTCAATTTGGCACACGGTTTGGTCACGAAGTTAGGGTTCATATTTGTTTGAGATTCTTGTTTTCGTTTTCATTTCCGCGCATTCTATTTAGCATGTTTTGCATTCAAAATAAAAGTCAAGGAAGGTATACGATGCAAGGCTTTTTATTTCTTTCACCTGTTCATTATTTCTGCTTCATGTCGTCATCCATTTTTGTGTTTTTGGACCCTCCTCTGTGCAGTTTTTCCCGTCTGCCATCTGAGATACGTTGTTATAATAATGACCTGGCAGTAGATCTGTTTATGCCAAGTTTTTCTGCCAATTTAAGAATTGGGCATTGCCATCGAAAGCTTCGATCACACGACCACGGTCTATACATTGGAAATTCTCGTGTAACGCCCATGTGCTGGTGTATTGATATTTCTAGTGCTTCAATCTAACAGTTTGCATGGTGATCAGAGTAGTTGCAGAGTCTTGTGGGAGACAGGTTTTTATATCTATATTTCCAATATTGGAACAAAAACACTCCATCTTATTCTTAAAAACAACGGAACGACATGGACCTATTTCGAATTCCGTTGCTTACTCTTCACATATGCTTGCTTAATGGTGAATTCGAATGACCAAACTTACACAGCTAAAAGCTACGGCGAATTTGGATGCTCGTTTGTGCAATTTTAATTTCAATGCCCTATTGTTGAAATTGCATGATTAAAATGTAAAATCGCATGCTTCTAATGTGAAATTGATTTTTGATTTTAGGTAATTGAATGTTGATCTCAACGTGCATTCAAATCCGTGCGAAAATGGTCGATTGGTCGCCAATTTGGCTGCCAAATCTGCTAACTTGGCCGGGAAAACCTATATACAATTTCCAATTATTGACTGCCAGACAATAATTGTATTCTCGCGGGGTAGGTTGGTTCCAATTCCCGCCCCAAAATCAGTATTGATAATTTTCGGAGCGGAAGTCAGTCTGCTCGCAAAGCGGGTCTGTTTCTGTCCCTCATTAACAAAAACATTTTTTTCAGCGGGTTGCAGACGTAAAATATGGGGAGTGTTTCTTGGTTAATGACTGAATGTCCATGTAAGTTGAAAATGTGATAATAGAAAAAACAAATCGAACTTGTCGAAGAGCACGTGGAACGGATCTCTACAATGAAAGCATGAAATGTCCACTCATGCATACCATCGAGGAACAGATACCTGCCCTCAGTGAGGGCGCCCTCTTATTAAAAGCATAGGAATCTGTACTGTTCATCCATTTTCTTTTTACCCATGGAAAGCAGCTGCTGGTGTCAAGTGCTACATGTGTGGAGCCGATGGGATCTGCAATCACGACGAGACTGGCCAACTTGTGACTTGCCCGAATACCACTGACTTCGTGACCGAGCAGTGCTTCAAATTCGACGGGGAATACTCTGGATATGCTGCAGGTGTCTCAACTTAGTTGCCTTACTTCGTAATAAAAAAAACCACTTATAACCTTTTATTGTTAAGCAATAAGGCGCTTTCACGCCGTGATTTTCGGCGTACAGACAGAAGAAACATGCACCTCGTTTGTGGCAGTTGGGTACATGTATTGCAATGTAAAAATATATGTGGGAAAATACAAGATGAATTACCTAGTCTGTATTATGTAAAAAGTGTGTACCAACTGATATGGCACTTGATCGTAGTAAGAGCATTCTCAACTTCCTTAAAAAAATATTGACGTAAGGCCAAAAATGAATAATCGGTCTCTGGTCAGACCAAAGTTCCGGAATTGATGCGGCGACGCGTTGGTTTTTTTTTTTTTTTTTTTTTTTTTTTAAAGCTTGAATTGTACAGACAAGGTGGGTACTATTTTGCTTTTTTGTTTCCTCATTATACATTGGTGTTCTCCATAATTTGGCTTGGTGCAATTTCCCCATTCCTTGGTGCTCCTTGGTACAAAAATTTGAGGAGGTGCGGCAATAGAGGGCGCTGTTCAGGGATGTGATTGGTCTGTGACAAAAACCCCTGAAAATTGTATGCATGAAGTGCAAACTCTGGCGAGCACGAAGCGCGAAGCCATTACGGCGTGGGGTCAGGGGCCCGCTTAAGGGCCCCGGAACATTTTTGATTTTAGATGCTCTGTGGTGCAATCTGAGGCGATTACTGTGAACTTTCCTCTGAAATTTTACAGCATAATTTGTTTTAATTTTAAGAATGATTTTCCTTTATTTGTTAAAATGTACTCTTGTTCTAATAAAGTTTCTTCTGTACTCAAAGTTGAGAACCATGCTGTTTTTCCCAGGATTTTTTCAAACCTGTGGGGGAATATTTGTTGTGATACAACAACCTGCGAAGCTACGGCGTGGGTTCGGGGCCCGCATAGAGGGCCCCGAACAAATTTTGAACTTTAGAAGCTTCTGGTGCATTTTAGAGCATTTCAGAGGAGATCTTGTAATATTTTTGTAAACAAATAAAAATTGTAAAATTAAATCACTTCTGCTTTTGATAACTGTGCCTTTAAAAATAGCGTCGGTAGTATTGTTGGAAAAATTATTTCACCAGTTCTATATTTGTAGTAAAGCAAGGAATCGTTTATATTTTGTGCCTCGATTATTCTCATTTGCGCCACAAAAATTATCAAGACTGGCCACCAAAAGTGATTAAAACTTGCCTCACCTAATTCAAAATATATTTGAGGTGGGTCATTCCAAAATTATGCTTAACGTACATCACGGCCGCTAGCGCCGCAAACATTTAGTCTGGCCGGCCGTACATCGTGCCGTACACACGGCGCAGTATCAGTGTGCATTGCTGCACTGTGAACGGCCCATCCCACGTGGCCGAAAATTCTGCACTACTGCAAAAACACGCTACGATGTTTCTCCACAGGTTCGAGTTTTGCAATCTCGTCATTTCAATGGAAAATACATACACAGAAAATAAAGATCACGTTCTGTGAATTAATTTGCAGAAATTCTCTTTTTCCATCGATGTTTGTTTGGTATTTTTACTATTTTTATGATCCAACTTCGGCCGATTGTGCACGGAAAACGATGTAAGTACGAACAGTAGTCACTGGTTCCGGTCCTTCATCATAGCATTGATTCTGTTAGCACGCGAAGGGTACCAGTGTACCATGCTGTACTAGTAATATTAGTCTGTACACCTGACCAGCGCAACACGTGCATCTCAAGTACCGACACAGGAACTAGACCTACATAATCACACCCTCGGACCCGAGCAAAAAATCACATAATCGCACTAATGGCAACGCATGGTCTTCAACTTCGTTCTCACATTGGGTATTCAATATGTACGTGCGTTAAAATATACATGTATATCGATCAACGAAGTTATGTCCGTAAGTAAATTTTGGATATTTCGGCAAGCAAAACTCATTATGAAGAATTAATTAGCACATTCTACCCCCCCTATTTTCTCAACGGATTCACATGATTCACGTTGGTGGACTTTTGAGGCCTCAAAAACCGGATTTCCGGAAAAAAACCGAGAAGCCTAGTGTTAATTTGGAAGGGAAAAAGGTTGACGCGCATGATTAAAATCGACGCGCAATGCTGGACCAGCAGAGACCGAGCATTTTTTTTTTGGCCTAACGTTTGATTTTATTTTTCCCAGAACCCCATTCTCTTCGCTAAGGAGTCGTTCGCACTTGCAGCCGCTGGTTAACGGTGAGGCCCGCCCTTCCAGTGCTTCTCTGACTCCGACGCCATTCCTTACTTTGCTGCCGAGCTATGGGTGATGTCGTAGATTTGACGATCAGCAGGCGACCTCTGCTTCTGCACAGGCGACGGCTGCAACGGTGCAGACTCTCTGCCGTTCTTCTGCTGATCCTCACCGTGGCATGATGCAATTTGCTGATGTAAAAGAAAGCTGGTGTGTAAGACCACCAGTGGTGGAAAAAGACTCACCAGTGGTGAAACTACGCATGGCACATACTAGTTTTAGCTTACATTGATTAGAATAAGCGGCCGACATATTGTTGAATACACTAACCAAAAAATGAAAGTCCCCTTCCAATACTTTTGAGTTCAGAGCTCAACTCAAAACTACCGGAGCACCTCTCGCTTAAATAACGACTAATCTGTGGGCTGATATTTAGCAATTCAGCCATACTTGTTTGGCCCAAACAGGCGAAAATGTGTACGAAATTATGTAATTTATGACGCCAAATGGTACCGAAAACAGCCAGACACTTGTATACGTGCAAGTTGTGGTTCACACTCACTCTTGCACGTATACAAAAGTGCAACTAACCTTTGCCGGGACCATTTGTCATAAAGTGCATTATTATGTACACATTATCACTGTTTTGGGCCAATGTTGAAAGAGCAGGCATGGCTGGATTGCTAAGGACATTTTTGTACTGATCAGTCGTAAGTTGAGCAAGATCTACACAAGTATATTTTGGAGTTGTACAAAAAGTATTAAGGAGGGACTTTTCTTTTTTGGTTGGAGTGTAGTTAGACTGCGTGCATTCTGCTGCTTCTTGGCAACCTTTTTTTACTCTTTTTAGTAACGCACCGATATATTCTCTAACATGTTTGGCATCAATTGCGCATTTATCGTGCGTCCATATTAGCATTCCCAAAATTGTGAAGCATTCGTGAGTTTAGCTAGCATTACAGCAAGTGTTGAAAATGGTATATAGTTTTAACGAATGAAACAGGATGAGTCAAAAAACAGAACCCAAACCCAAAGAAATATATTTCATATTAAAAGAATATGTAGCACCAAAAATAATTATGGACTGGTAAGCCAATTTAATAAACTGCTTTTAGATAAAATAATAACTTGCCTCTATCCGTGCAAATTATGTTACCATTTAAACGAAATGACCCTAAAATTAATTTTCCTGTCTGCAACAAAAAAAACAGTGAGTGTTCTGACTGTTTTGAACCACAAAAATGTATGATACAGAATACTTCGATTCAACAACTTGTAGTACACAATATTTAGTATTGACAACCTCAAGCTGCTAATAACAATTGGATTTAGCACTGGAATGTTAGACATGACCAGGTAAGTCATTTTTAAAGAGTAGATTCCAACCCTAACAGAGGATATCTCTACTTTGATTAATATAAAGCCCTACTTCTGTTCCAATTAGCAATAATATCTCGGTTTCGTTTGTTTTTGTTATGTATATTGTGTGTTTTTAACAACGCACTGCATAATCCCAGATTTTTTTTTGCCTCACTAAGAAAGCCACACATTGACTTCAAAATCCAGGTTAATTTGAGATTTATTTCCAAACATTCAAAGTGTTTCATAAAACGTTTGGGTTTGTTTCGATAACATTGCAATGGTGCACAGCCTTGGGAGGGGGTAAATCCAGATCCCCCCACGGGGAAAAAGTTGTTACCAATGGTTGATAATTCGACCAGTGCTGGTCGAATTATCAACTGCCTACACTCTTGGGCAAATTCTTCCAAATAGTTTAACAGTTTTTTACCCAATTCAACCCAATATGAGGTAATTTTCACACCAATGTCGGGTAAATAATATTGCCCAACAGTATGTTACCCAACGCTTTTACAGTACAGTTGTCCACCGCCATCGACTGCTAAAGGAGCGGCACTTTAACCCTAAAGGGGCCGGGTTATTTTGACCATCTCTCAGCTGGCAGTGGGGCGGATTCCGCCCCCAAGATCTCGGCCATCGAGTGACGAAAAATTTTGAAACTCTCGGGCACATGCATAGAGCAACTCTTCCTAAACATACCGAAGAAATTTCACGACTATAAGTCAAAGGGTTTTAGAATTATGGCTAATTAATTATTCATATGTACGAATGGTAATTCTGCTCTGTGTACACGACGTGTATGCGAAAATTCAGTTTTCAGGGGCGCGTAGCGCCGAAATTTTTTTAGCTACGCGGTAACCCGTGGTCCGATTTTTATATTTTGGTATCAAAAGATGCGCAAAGCTCGAGGCTAAAATGTCAGTAACAGCTCGGGTCGCGAAAATTTTTTTTTAGAGGGCTATCACGGAAAATGTTGAGGGGGCGGATTCCGCCCCGGCCCCTTTAGGGTTAACGTACTGGTAATTCTATCATAATGATGTACAGTCATGGACATGTCTTGGTATGGTTAAGAAACAAATGTACTTACCCATGGTGACGAGTGGTTACCAATAAAAAGCTCCGGCGATTCTAAATCAGTGAGCAATTTTGAGAACAGTTTTCTGAATTTCCTGTCCGTTACAATTAATGCCATGAACACAACTGTGGTGCCTCTTGTGAGCGTGCGAAAGGCGGCGCGAGTGCGGCTTGTCCCCATTTCTCATTTCATTTCCTCATCCATTTCTCTATCCATTTCTCATCCTGAGAAGACCCACGACAGTGGGCAACAACAGGCTGTTTGTGGAGTCGATAACGCCTCCATGAACTGCCTGGCCAATCAGAAAACGAAAATGACCGACCGGTCAGCGAGGTGCGCGTGATCAAGTGTCGTTTACAATTTGCATTTGACAAAGGAATTCGCAGTTTGCGTACATTTACTCAGAAACCATATCGTTACCATTTTAAGGGACAGGCATATAACAGTGACCCTTCTTTGCTTTAAACATCGCTCTCAACCACTCTGACTTGGTTTCGAAGCAGACATTACGTGATGTCTTTAATAACATCATGGAGCTATAAACATGAATGTTGTGAGGGGGCAGACATTATTGCATATTCACGAAGATATGCGTACTCGCTGTGCAATAAATATATTGATCGAAAGGGCGTAAACGTAAAATCGGTGAGATTTCCGTTTTTCACAATCTTCGATGATTATTACTAAATATTGACTAGAATATTAAGCTATCTACGAATCACCTGGGCCTCGTATATACTGCATAGAGTAGATGACTTGTGGTGCATTTGAAATTATAAAATAAGAAAGCTTCTCTTATGATTATCTCGAAAACGTGTTTTTCGTCCGAATCTCGACATGCGCTATGCCAGTCCTTCAAGAATCCAGTGACGACATGGGATCCACCTGATGCTTCCCAGCCGCTATGTTTCAGTCCCTATATATGTTCCCCAATGTTAGGGGTAAGGGTTTAGGGTAAGGGTTAGGTTAAGGTAGGGTTATGGTAAGGATTGGGAAATATAGGTACCCATCCGACGATATAACGGATATATAAATAGAAAGGTTCCGTTTTAAACTTCAGGGTTTATGAAATGCATATTTCTTAGCGATATATTTTGTGCAACTTTCTGCTCCTCTTATATGTGTAAAAACTATTTGACGTTCCTTTTTTAATTTGTTCGTTGAAAATTGCACTTTTCCGACAAGTAGGTTCGCTGTTGTTGTGGTGTCGTTTCAGGAAGACACTGCTAATTTTGAATTCAAAAGTGTGCTCTTTTGCAAAAAAAGTTCTGAAAAAAATTGTTCTCATTGGTTTACTGCCGCACACACCACAATTTATCACTACAAAAGCATCATCTAGGTCAGCAAAAAAAAATTCGAGATTCTTTTAAACTTACAAGTGTAACATTGAGGTTTCTGCCTTGAAATGACATCACACTTGCTCATGAATATGAATTTTTATTAGCAGAGAAACTAGACTTTTGAAGACCGTATTCATGCCACATCCAAATCAAAAATCATGTCGATTGTTCCAGTGTTTTTCATTAAAAAGTGAAAGTATTTCCATTTTTCAAAGCTGTAACAAATGGTGTTTGCATTATCTGTCAATCTTGTCAAGCCTCGATGAATATTGATAAGGTTCCTTTCCATATATGGTGTGCAGTAAATGCTGAAACAAATGTTGATAATTGCTATTGCCTGGTTCTCACTTCGACCGATATGTCCAGTCTTTTCGGTAAGCACGTCAGTGACATTGGGTTCTGCTGAGGCATCCAGCTAAAACTGGAGTAGCACTGAATGGAAGCATGTACACTTCGAACATGAACAATGCTTTCTCACTTTTAAGCATATAGTACATGTATTTGTATTTGTAGAGAATTAAAAGAAAATGTTTAACAAGTGTACATTTTATATACATCTAGTTGTCAATTTCTTATAGACAAAATATACTTCAACAATTTCCGAGTTCTGCATATAAAGTTGTGAGACATCGCGTAAAACTATACTTTTAAAGGCATTAAAAATAATACTATTTATTTTCAACTTGAAATTGACACTGAATTGTACATTTGCACATGTACAAGATTATTAACAAAACCAATTTAGCAAATAAGTTCTATACCATGCCCTGGTATATTTCTAAAAATACATTCAGTCGATGAACGTAGAATTAGGTATTGTTATACCTTAACACATTTAATGTTCATAACACGAATGACAAAAAAAAAAATACAAATAATTTCATCATATCTTGTATACATGTCCGTGTGTACAATGCAGCCACTCAATTACCGATTAAAAAGAATAATCACCAAGGAATGTGTAAGTTATTCCTGAAGTTAATATAAATTAATAGTGCTCTGCTAACAGTATGCAGCGGATATGTGACAAAATATCGATGAATTGTGCACTTTTCATTAAAGCGTGAAACTTCGCACAGATGATTATATTCATGCGCGAAAAGTGTTTCAGATGCGAAGCCATCGTAAATCCACCTTTTAGGGGGCGTGGCAGCCATTTCAAAAAGGGGGGCTCATCATGCCACGCAGTGAAAACGGTTGTTTCCACTTGTCACAAAAGCAGGAAACTTCACAAAGACATAATTATATAGATTATAAGTGTTTTCCAGAAGTGGAGCAACCACAAAAGCACCTTTTTAGGGGGCAACTAATGAGCTTCTCCCTTCCTAAAAATTGTTTTCTGAGAAACTTAATTTTTACCTAATACACTTGCAATTTATCTGGACCTGCAACTTTACAGATGTCGACTGTTATGTCCATAATGAGCGTAGAGATCAGGTGAACTAGCGCAAGAAACCAGCTTTGGGGTGGCTGTCAATAGCTCCAGTTCAACTGCTCCAGGCCTGATAAAGACAGTTGAAATATGGTAAACGAAAACTCTCGCTCGAACTTGCCCTAGGGGCATTTCACACTGCACCGGCCATCTTTTTCACAGCCGTGACGCATGCACGTGTAGTGAATGTGTACGCGATTACTTAGCCTGACTCCGATGCTGCCTGTGGGCGAAATCGAGTGGTGAGTGAGTGATGCTGGTCGAACTGGCCAGATTTCAGGTACACGTAATCGTCTGTTGTTAAGATTTCCCATCTCGAGATAGCCCTGTTGATGAGCCGAAACATAAGTAGTAAACAAAAAGAAAAACAAACCAAGAAGTTAAAGGCAGTTTCGACTCAGCGGATATAACACTTTTCAAGAGAGCGAAAAATCGTGCACATTGTTTTTATCAAGAAACAAGATTTAGTCCATTCCATTTAATAACAGTCAAAAACAAAATAGCATTCCTTTTCCCGAAGGATTGCCCAATCACGAAACATTGTTTTTGTCATTGTTTAGTACCACAAAGATCTTTGATCCAAGTAAATTTTTGGATAATAATTCACTAGGTTACTTTGAGGATAAACGCAGATTATGCTAAATGCCTTTAATGTTGCTTTGTGCAACTTAATAAGTACCTTTACAGAAGTTAAGTTGATTTGCTTCCAATTTGAGCGTGAATAACGACCAGTTCACATATAGTCTCGTGCCTTTCAAACTGTTGTTGAGTTTTTCGGACTGCATATAAACAAAGAAGTAAGCCCAAGCTAAATTAACATTGCAGTGTGTCAATCATGAAGAGCGAAAGAGTGAAAAGTCGCAACATACGATCAATAGAAATAACTGGAATGACTTCTCCTGCGTGCGATTAGGGTTGTACACAGCGACAGAATGCTTATGGCAGAAAATATGAGAAATAGAATGACAGGTGATCAGTACAGCTGCTTGGAAACTGAATACCAACCGCTGCATCTGCAAGGATGTCGTCTATGGTGGTGTGAAGACCAGCGAAATCCGGCCTGTCTTCAGGTTTCTCCTGCTGTGCAGTCCATCATTATCTGGTATCTGGCAATGAAATGGGGTAAAAGTCAAATATATGTCGTTGTATACATCTATACAGACATGGAAAATTGATCCTGATTATAACGATATACTAGCGGAAACGGAAGATGGCTCTGGAGTAAAAACCTGAGGTGAAATCTCGATTTTGTTTTGGGTCGACATACTTTGACTGCCATCGAATGGTTGGTCCTATTTCTGATGATATTTGGAGCATAGAGACCGAAACATCTACAAACCAGCCTTCAATCCTCTAAGAACTATCATTTTTACAAAAATTTTCCAACTTCAATTTTTCTCCGCAAATTCCTTCCTGTCTGTGCACTGGCCTGCAAATGCTCACAAAATCGCATTTAATCAGATACAATAATATGCTACATACAATTAATACGTAAATCCATGCTGGCGATAATGATTATAATAACAGGTATTTACAAAGCGTCTTTGCCAATGAAAGGATTCAAAACGCTGTAAACAAATCAACAAGATTGGAAACAAATAAATCAAAACAAATGTGTTCTTTACGAGTCCCTTAAACTGTTCAAGATGATGATGCATTCCTGGATGGTGATGGGGAGAGAGTTCCATGTTTGTGGCCCAGCAACGGAGAAGGCACGGTTCCCCGTATTCTTGGTGGTGCGAGTGATGACCAAATTGGCTTCCCGTGAGTGGGAGACCTTGCGTTCAGGTTTGCTGGAGGCCCACAACATCGGAAATGTATGGGAACTTGTTGGGCACTGTTTGTACATGTTGAGTGTTGTCTTTAGCACGTTCCGTACGTTAATTGATGTAATCCAGTGAAGTTTTTAGAAACTGCAGTGGCAAGAAGCAATATATGTCGCAATGTGCCTTGCTCTGAGTATTTTTAATAGCTACACAAAATTGCAACCAATTGCAGATAATTAATAGAGTTACTGACCCAGATCGACCCCATTAGACTTACATGTCGTCGCTACAATGCTCTGGCTTGGGTAGTCGGTAGCCCTGCTTTATTTCGTCGATGACCTTCTGCGATGACATACCGGGGCATGGATGCGATCCTGATGAAAAGGTGATACAGACAGGCAATAGTTATTGATCGAGCTGTCACAACCCCATATTGGGGCAATTTGGGGTGAAGTAGTTGTGGAATTTAAGGTATAGTGACGTCAGTTTGCGTTTTGCTATAATCAAAGATACCGTTTTATAACCATACATTTTCAAAAATGGCATTGGGTTACTATCTGACAATGTGCTTCAGTTAAATACGTGATTAACAGGCCTATACTGTTTATACCTTTCCTAAAATCTAGTCACTCATTGAGGACGCCCCATATTTGGCCAGAAACAAATTGTTGGGTGCGGTTAAGTGAACAATTTAGACTCCTAAAAATACGGATCTTATTTGTCGTACTGCTTATGCGTAAGTGAACATGATAATGACAGTGGTAAGTCACATGCGACGGTTCGAGTTCATATAAGGTAAACAGACAGGATTTCATAGCAGCTCTAATGTCATAATGACAGCGGTATCAAGACATGAGAAAGGAGCCTCCCAAAGACACTTCTAAAAATTAACGGAGATTCCGACTCACCTAACGTAACCAGTTCCCACAGAAGAACACCAAAAGACCATACGTCACTCTTGCTCGTGTACTTATTACTAAGCAGTGACTCAGGAGCCATCCAACGAACTGGTACCCTGCCCTGATGAGTACGAATAAACAACAGTCTGATGAAGATCGTTTCCATACCTTGATGGTCGGAAAGAACGAGTGTTCAAGTGCTGATGTTGATGATCTTATGTTTTCCGTCAAATTGTTTGTTGTTGCCTCCCTGGCCTCCTACGTTTTGGTTTCGCTATGATGTGACTAGGATCTATTGTGATGATGCGACGAGTGATTTTGAAAAGGTTTGTAATCTGGTGGTTATCTCGTCTCACTTCGATCGAGGGTGTTTCAATTCAAGGTTGTTAGCGCGTTAATCACACTATGTTTCTTGAGTATAGTCACCGCAAAAACAAATCTTGCATCTCCTGGGAAACTCCTCCAGAGGTGATTAATGGCTCACTCTCATTGGATTCCAAGCAGTAATGATGGTCGCACAATTGTGAAGTAGAACCTCTCTTTGATTGGATTTTATAGACGCCACAATGTGGAAATTAGGCCTTATAGAAGTTGACAGCAGGCTTGATGCTTTTGCAAGTGATTGATACAAAACTTTCGGAATCTGCGCTGGCGGCTTCCTTCTTAACTGACTATTTCTGGATGTATCAATGGAAAGCCGCAAGGCGCCAACCTGATTCCTAGTAAGATCCAGCCACCAAAGGGTGGCCTCTAAAAGTGCGTGTACTAAATAATAATTATGTTGTATACCTGTGATTGCATTTCGTATTGGCTTTTCTCGGCACGTCTCGAAACCAGTCCAAAGTCGGATACCCTTTGCATATCAATCCCTCGCCAAGGAGGATGTTACGGTCGCCAAGTCCCTGTGGATACACTGTGAGAAGACAAGTTAATAAACTACATCAGGGGACTACGGACTCAAGATAATGTGTGGGAAAGAACAATGTGGAGCCTGTGTGATATGGCAAAAAGCTGACAAACTTTTGAAGTCAGTACTTAATGCTACAGAGGCATTGTTACAAAGTTTGGTTTGTAGAGCGATCAGAATGAGAGTGAATCTGCGTTGAAAGGGACCCGTCCAAAGCAAAATCATGCTAAGGGGATGATAGAAATTGAAAAAAAATAAGTGGTGAGAAATAATCAGTTGAGAACAAGTTGAAAATAATTAACAAGGCGTTTCAGTTGATAACCGGCCTTTTTGTATGGTAAGCAAGCTTTTTTTTGGGGGGGGGGAGGGGGTTTGGTTTTGTGTTAAGGTTGAGATGTTTGTGTGTGTTGTTTTTTAATTTGTTTTTTTTTCTTGGCAGATTAATAATCCTTAATGACATACTAATCCTGCATCATGGTCACGTTTAAAAGCAAGAGGCACACTGAAAGTGATGCATTGTCCACTGATTTATCTCCATTGACCTTACATCTACATGCGATCTCACCTGTTTCGATGCTAGGTACTCCATCCCCCTGACCACCTGAGATGCGAAAGTCAGGATCTCAGTCGGAGTCAGGTCCTTCTTCTCCTTGAACTCTTCCTTCTTCAGGTAGAAGGGTTCGGTGCCCGTCCGAATGCAATTCGCAGGTATGTCTGCAGGTCTCCATGGGGAACGTACTCCAGGATTATGTACATCGGGTCTGTTGGGAAAGACATCGTTTGTTAAAGAACAAAGCATCTCATCTACATGCATGCCACCTGAGGGCGCTACATGTTGTTTGTGAATTCGCAGGAATAGACGAAGAGTTGCGAAAACCACTCTCACCCGCACAGCTTAATTCAAAAAGTATGCACAAAATAAGACGCCTAGCATGGCAGTCAATGCAATTTCACTCTAACATTGTGGAGTACAAAGGGTGATTAAAAACAGGGAAACCTGAACGGTGTTCCAAATTTATTTTAAAGAAATTCTTCATGCGTGGCGCTTTCAGATCTAGGATATAAAAGCCAATGAACACGTTTTTCTTTTTTATTGAAAAATCATTGGTAACAAAGGTAAGTGATATTTCAGCAAAACGAAAACTTTTCACATATAAAAAAACCATCAGAGCAATCTGATAACCATGACAACTGGCTCTTATCATAGCCTTTATTTAAACACCTGCTGCTTCCAATGTTAGAGCAACACTCTTTATAATGTCAAGAGTTTATAGTCTTGTCCTGCCTTCTACTTGGCTATCCCGGGAGACTTATGGGATAATTATGATATCATTTACGATAGGACTGGTTTCATTTTTACTGAAATGTCATGCATACCTTAAATGTGATCTGGTGGACAAGGTTAAAAAACGGTGTTTGTGTTCCAAATTCCATTGCACTGGAAAAGTACATGAGTTGATTTAACGATTTATTTTCACAACAAAGAAAGCTATTTGTGAGGCTTTCATATTCTAGATCTGGAAAGCGCTAGATGCAGAACTTCTTAACTTCTGAGAAATAGGGGGCGCTATTTGGGTTTCCTTTTCTTTTGACTCACCTGGTGTACACTCACTCACTAGGGTCGGCCACTTGAAAACATAATTGCAGTCAGGTTTATACCTGTATTGTTTTAATTTTCAAAACTTATCGAAACTCATCAAATTGAAGATGCAACTTTTGTGACATTACTCGAATTGTACCTTTATCAGTGCAGTATCCGAGCATAGACAGGACATTAGATGTCGGTCCAACATGGAATACACTTGCAACTCTTTCTTGAAATCACTCTGATCGTTGGGAGTAAGCACATTCTAAATGGTAGAGGAACAAGTATTTTTTTATCAGGATGGTGAAGAAAAAACCGCGTCTGTTTGAGGTGCAATTTTGTAAAAAGCTCCCCGAATGCACCCAATAAGTGCGGGTTTTCTTTTTTTCATCGTTGATGGTTATTTGTGCGACATATCGCACAAATTCGATCGATGAATTTGAACAACGGCCCATGGATTCGTTACGAACGCCGCCGCTGCGCGCCAGGGCGAACATGCGAACGATGATGCCATCACACTATTTCGCTCCCTCTCGCCTTAAAGTGAGCTGGTTCTAAATTCGCTGGCGTTGTCATGACGTCACTCATAGGTCAACTGGGTGCGACCATGGTTACTGGTTCACGCACATTGAAACGACCCAGTGGACACGGTCCATTGTGGTTTCGCTGTGGCTGCTGTGAATCCGTTTCCTAGTCATGAAGGGTTTTGAGGCAAAAATAAGCACAACTGTGGGTGTGACTGGCTTGGTGGTAATCTACTGAAAGGCAGTGAACCATTTTTCGAGGGAGAGTACCATGAATTTTGAAACATTGTTCTTGAAAGTAAACAGTAAAAAATGCAGTCTGTGATCGCCACATATGTTAAAAACGCACGTGGCATTGTCGTTGTGTAGGTGCACGTGGAAGCGATCCCGACTCTGGCCATGGGGGTAGATTTTGTCCAACCATCCTCGACGGAAGCTTGCTTTGACTCGAATGGTCCGTTCCGGAAGTGCATTTGCCACCCCTTGCCCGTCCACCTTTGATTAGCGTACACTCTTCACAGTGCTTGTGACTGGAAAGTTGACCCCGCTATATATTGCAAAGTGGTCACCTGTTCAAATGTTGTTATCTCATTGGTCAATGAACGACAGGCAGAAAGAGAATAAGGTTATTTAGTTGAAACATTATCATACATCGCTTCCAATAACTACAAATCTGTGTAGTACTTTAGGCCTATGCAAATGCCGTACCTTTCAACATCCCTTGACAGCCACCGTCGTATTGGATCCCCTACGGATGATTCCTCTGCCTCGGCCTTGTAGACCACAACAAACGAGCCGCTGCCTAACTGGAAGAGGATGTGCAGTTTGTCCTGTGAGAACTCAACTTGGCCGGTCCATTTAACTCCGATGTCGATGCTTGGAGATTGTCAATCAAAACAAACATTCGACAATTTCTACAAGACGGTAAAGCATCGTCAAAATGGAAGACCATTGTGCTCTTGAAACGGTTTCCGAGTCAATAACAAGCGCCAGATCAAACTTTCTGGGCGAAATTGTTGACGACATGCAAAAGGTTCTTGAACACGTTGCGAGTCCGCAAAGCGTCGAACCAATTTCATTCTCACCGAAAGCGTATTGCATTTATCTCAAAAAGTGGAAACTGAGTGCTTGACAAGGCATATTTAGGATGAATTAGAATAATGACAACTTTGGCATAATCGCATTAAGATATTGCTCGACATTCATGACTAGAATTTACAAAGGTATCTAACAGTCAGGTACTCAAAACGCTGGTAAATATGACTATTGTTAAAGACAGGTAATGCAGTTCATGAAATATGAGACTCGGCCATTATATAGCACCTTTTAAAGGTTTACAAGGTGCTGTGGCATATGCAGCGCAACTGCAAGCCCTTCATTTAACGTGGGTTGTTTAACACATGGGACCAACGGCTTCCTTCCCATCAGAAGGACGAGGCAACGGTAAAACGCCTTGCTCAAGCTGGTCCTAGCACCGTGTTCCAAACAGGATTCGAACCCATGTACCACAACACACGAGTCGAACACCGTAACTATTGTACCACATAACCCCTCAAACTCCAACATTTGACGGAAATCTGACAGAAGAGTTATTTTGACCAAAAAGTAAAAAGGGATCATAGATTCGTTCTAAAATTGTTTGAGTTCTCGTCAGGCTTAAAGACAGAGTCTTTCATCATTTACAGATAACTGTAATTTGGGCACTGCATAGTCACCAGTGATTTTCTCATCACTTTTTTTCGGATGTAATACAAGATAGATAAAAACAAAATTAGACGTCTTTCGACACTACCCAGCACCTTTTGGATGAGCTCCTGTCCACGCCCTCTATCGACTGCAGACAGCTGGCTGCCTCTGCGCTTGCGCCGTGACCTTTTGACAAAGCAAACCACGACAATGACCAGCACGACAATCAAGACGACGACGACAACGACAATGACCACAACAACATTGATCGTCGTGGTGTTTGCATTAGCGTCTGCAGGAAAAAAACCACCCCAAAACATAATCGATTACATTTCACCTTCAATAAGCTTTAAATCTTTGACAGTTGTTGCCGGTGGCGCCATTTTGGCACATACAGTCATACGTGTTGCCTTGTAGCATGCATTGTTCGCCATTCTGGCAGGGATTAGACATGCAAGGGTCATTGACTGAATCAAAAAGGTAAGAAATTTACGTCAAATGAAGCTTCTAAAACTTTATCATGTTAAACCAGGTGATTACACAACGAAAGAAAAGAATCTAATTTTTTTCGAGAAGGCAATTTTTTTTTTCAAGAGCACTAATTTGCAGGCAACATACATTAATTTTACCAGACTAACGGGTTTTACTCCCCTTGCTTATTACATCGAAGAAGGTTAATTACCCTACGGAAAAGTAATGGCCGATTAGTCAGTCGCTAGTAAGGTCATAACAAGCAAGGTTGTGTATGCTAAATGAAGAAAGGACTGCGTGTTTTTTGTTTTACCGTTCATTCGAACAGTTTGTCACTTTACAACTAAAAGCTGAACGACTTGTGATTCACTTTCATTACGTTCGTGTTCATCAAGTTGGTTATCTCCACGATCGGAGTCAACATAAATTTCATTCAACCTAAATCTCACGATACATCACACATTAAATCTATCAACATGGAAGCAAAGAGATTTGGATCTTTCTAGAATGGGTATGACGACTAACTATACAAGATTTTTATTTTACATGAATGCATATCATACTCGGCAATATGAATAGTCAGGGAAATACCAGGGTTAGTAAGAACACATGTATGTACAGGAACCAGATTATTTTCATGGCTAAAACACGCTATGTGGCTAAATTACCTAATGCGCTAAGAATGAAGAATATAATGTGTAATAAGAGTACTCAACAAAGAACCTCAACCAGATATACAAATGCAAATGAGGTGGATAATAACATGTAAACTTGGTTAAATATAGTGAGTATGTTATGTTTATAAATATTGGCTATCCTTGTGATTTGATTTCTGTTTTAACAATATTAGTATTTACGAATCAACTAACATTTTGGTGGGAGGACATAAAGCTTTCTAAGATTACAACTGAGTCTTGCTATCAGAGACAAGATGAATTGATTGATTTCAACTTAAAAAGACAGACCGATGGTATCTGAATATAACAAGTACCTACTTCAAAACACACCATTCATGTGGGTACTTATATCGTCACTATATCATAGTATTTGATGATTTTAAGAAAAATTGCTTTCGAGATATTGCAAGACAAGCTCACTCTAAAACTGCAAAACTACTCGTTTGCAAATAACTTTTATGCAATAGGAAACTTTCATATCATTCTTTTAAAGGTAATTTACCTGAACACATTAGAATTAACATAGTGGTTTAATTAATAGATTAATTAGTAAAGATGCTCGTCTCGCCGAGAAAACGAAATCCAAGTTGCCCACATTGCTCTTCTTCGGTTCAATTTGCTCTTCGATGAGAATTTTGAAATCTCAGTTGGGATTTACGCCTTTCCGTGCAATGCCTTTTGCAATGTGTTCAAGGGGCAGGCATAACACAATAAGCTGTGAGTACATTTACAATGGGTCACTTTGGCAGATGACTAACCCGCGACAGAACACAGAAATTGGCCAGTGACTGTGGGATACACGTGCTGCTATTTTTGGCAGGCTCGTTGATAAAATATTGCCATATGTAAAATAAATGGAGAGATTTTATTACTAAAGAGCTTAACAGTAAATTGTTTAGGAATAGCCAATGTGGAACCTCAAACACTTTCTGGCCATGAAATTTCATTCCTAGGATGGTATCAAATCAGAATAATTCAGTTATTCAATTTAATTCAGAATGTTTATTCATGAGAAATAGTATAATGATATCAAGAGAATTATTAGTAGGTAGAGTAGCCTAGTGGGGAACGTGGCGAGATGAGTTATGGAAATAACTATACTTGAATTGAATCTACGTCATCGCTGCCCATTTTTGCCGACTATTTTCTTATCCAAATTGATCTTTAAGTTAATTTGATTTGAGAAAGCGAGAACTAAAACCTAAAGTGTCATGCAAAGATTCAAGGAAATGCATGACTTGGCCCTAGCCTCTTCTGAAAAAATACGCTTCCCGGATCGGATGATATCAAAGAGGGCGCTTCTCGTTGCGTTATTCATGGAGTCCAGGGAATTAAAAATAAAATTATATAATAGGAATAAAGTGTTAATTACGACATTGGCAGCTCATTCGTCGACTGATTGAAGAAGTCTTGACTGACTGTAAGGAACTGAGTTCGAATCTGCGTGAAGGTGGAGCCACTTATTATTTTATTTATATTCTTATTTTACCTTTAAATAAGTTTAGTGGCAGGAACATTTTCTCGCAAGACGTTGCTTCATCTCTGGGTTTGTGTTATTGAGAACAAGGCATTATATATGCATTACAATGGACCAATCAGAAGATGGAAAGCAGAATGTCGGTTGGGAACAAAATGCTCTTCCCGGTCGTTGCGTACGTCCGCCTATTGTGATCAACGAGCCTTCTTCATACGTACATTCAAATGAAGTTCAGGCTGCAATATTATCCTTTAGGTTCGAATCGAAGAAGTCAGTATTCATTATTTCGAATACAAACTTTGTGTAGCTAAGTTCTGTTTCATTTTTTCTGATTACGATAGGTAAATGCATTTACATATTGCATACCTTCACATGTTGGTACTGAGTCACCTATGCATGTTGTTGTAGCCAGTCTCACGAGCTCCACGTTGATGCCTATGGAGGGTATATCCAGATCACAGAAGAAATTTACACATCCCACAACTTAAAGCGATGAGATTGTAAGACAGTGAACGCGAGTTGGTGATGGTGGTCTCCGTTGGTGGGTGGTCCTATGTCGTTACTACACACTCTCTTGTGATACTGCAATAAGACAACATAATACGTATCTTGTGAACTTCTGATGAGGGGATCCATGTTGTTGATGAGTCAATCACACTTGTTCGTATAAATTGCGTTACTTCACAAGTCCGCCCAAAAGTAGTTTTTCCCAGTCACACATTTACACGAAAGTCGAATATCTTACGGTTTACCAAAAATTGTATCGATCACATAACTGCCGAGACAGGAGAAATCAAAGTTTCAAGAATGTTTATTGTTTTAGAACGGATAGCCGTGACTGATTTACGGTTTTCTACGAATACACTACGGTTTTGCTAAGAATATGGACGGATTGGTGAAGAATACCGACGGTGGCTATTGAGTAATGACGCTAAAGTCACGGTTGTCTGTTATTAAGATGATGACCATACCTTCTACGAATAAAGCGAACATTTGTAGTACAACTTAGCAGAACTTCAGCACATCCTGGCATATCTGTGGGACATTTGTAGTGAATTCGTAGAGATTTCTACCACGAATGCGCTACGAATTCCAATATGAACGAATAAAGCCACGAATAGCACTACAAATAAGTACGGTTGTCCCACGGATGTACCACGGTTGCACTACGGATTAATGTTCGCGACGCATTACTTCACGGCAATAGTTTGAATTTTAGCCTTCCACGAATACCTAAGGAGGATGACGGATAACCACTGATGTACCATGATGAATATGGCATCTCTACACTTAACATACGAATTTCAAACCGTTGAGATCCGCATAGCTACAACCGTGAATGTGTGATCACCGAATATTGATGAGAATAAGAAAGGAATGCCTCTTGCCTCTATTTTATTTCAATAGTTTTGTATATGACGAAGGACTGATGATTTATGATGACTGATGAGGACTTGTGATGCAGTCAACTGGCTTTGATTGAAAACTGCTGGCGGCATTTGGAATGAACTGTAAATGAACCGGTTGGTTATTTTTCTGCTCACCTCTGTACACGGATAAAGAGCCAATCGCTTCCACAGATTCGTCGCTGTTTCGCAAACACAAATCTTGACAATTGAATCCGGCGTTGACCGTAAGCTTATCGTAATGTCTTCTATTCTCATACCAGCATTCGTATGCGTATTCCATTCCCGCATATTTATACTGGTAGGTTCCAAACAGTTTCTGAAGCATCAATTTACTGACTGTTTATATTCTGAGGCAGCTGCTGACTGATAGGGGAACGATATTCAGCGTCCCCAAAACATCCCAAATAACCAGAGCTGAAAAAGAAAACAAATTTGAAAATACAACTCGTATCAAACCTACCAAAGCCAAGGGGAAACTAAACATGGGCCGTTTCAAATACCGGGCAATTTCGAAACCAATTGTTTTTTATGTGACATCGCAATAAAGGCAGGCAAATGAGTGCACACCACCATCCTTTTCCTAAAAAAACATTGGCTAAAGTGGCTGTGAAATTGCCTCAGATCGCACCACAGAGCATCGAGAATCCAAAATAATGTTGGGGCCCTTAAGGGCTCCTCTGAACCCCACCCCTGTAATTTTTGGGACCCACTTTTTTGGGAGACACAAAAAATTGTGACACACTCTGTATTATCTGATATCTTATTTATCCCACCATTGTGTTCTTGGAGCGGCTCCTTGCCCAAAGCATACATAAAGTTCGTCAAATGGGTCCTAAAGGTGTCAAACCAATAAATACTACATGTACTAAAGATTGAGCCCTCCTAACTACAAGTTACTTTTTATTTACCAGCAATGTCAGAGTGCTGCTCAGTATGATCGAGCTACGGGTAAGTCTAAAAAATCGAAACCTTAAACTCCTCAAAAAATATGTTTCACATTTAAAAGAGCCAAAAACAACAACTATGTAGCACCAAGCATAAGCCAATGACTGAAAGCAATTTCATCAGCTACTTTTAAGTTCAAAACAATACTGAATTGCTCAATCCGTTTAGGCATACTGCTATTTAAAACTTAAATGACACTAACACATGTTTCGTCCAAAAAGAAAGCAATATGGTTCTTACACTGCAAAAACTGTGTTTAGCAATTAAACACTTTCTGAACACTTTCTTGAACACTATCTTGCACAGTTTGTAAACATAAGTTTAAATACTAAACATGTTTCTTAGCGTAAGTGAGGATAGTGCTTGCTTAGCAATTGAACATTGGTGTTTAGGAATTGGGACACGTAATGTTTAGCTTCTAAACATGTTTACAAAGTGATAGCAAGATAGTATTTAATTGCTAAACACAGTTTTTAGAGTGTATTTATTGGATTGCCAGAAAAGTGCAATGCAGTTATCACCGTATTATTGGGCTTGGAATTCGACTCTTTCTTGGTAAAGAATATATCATTGATTTACTGCACAGTTGTGGTTTTGACAAACTTGCTGACTTTCCCGCCAAAGTTGATATATGCTTCTGTTTGCTGGTTAAAATAGTTCACCTTCATCATCACTGCACTTTTCTTCATGCCAGTAAACTTTGTCCAATTACATGTGCTGCGTGTAAATACAGTCTATACACATCTACAATGTCGCCCTCTATGGTAGTTTTGTAACTATAAGATCTTTCAATGTACATGATACAACAATCAATTACATCGCTATTTCAATTTGAGGTTCATTGTTTGAAATTTTAGGTGGTTTTGGCCAAACGAATTTTTGGAATATTGAAGAGAACATTTAAGTGTGGAGTAAGATTTGTGTGTCAGAAGAATAAACATACCATTTGTTATACTGTCATTCATTGGTTTTCGATAAAAATTAAACAGTCAACTCTTTAAACTTGAGATTACAATCAGGTGTAAAGCAACCAAGATTAATTTCATAATATGACATTCACAAGATGAAATGATCCCAAATGGCGTCCATTTTGAAATTCACATGGCTGCCATCTGCAACACTTAGTATTTTGCCAACATGGTTTTTCTTGTTCTGATCTACTCATGCCTTTTAGCTGGGTGGTATGTTCTCATTATTCGGTGTCTACGGCACTTAATTTCATGCCATAATGTATCCCTGTGATGCATAGAATTCCAAACGGTCAGGAATAAGCTTTCGCTTCTCAAGCACTCCATTCGCTCAGGCTATGTGTGTGGCACCGGTACCGGTGAAACATTCACCACGTACATCGAGACACGTAAATGTTAGGATACAATGAGTAATATAAATATTCATATCCTCCTATATTGCCCAATCTAATCAGAATGCTTCTCCGTTCAATTTTTTTTTGAACACGCATATGGAACCTAGGATGCAGGAATCGTTGTAGACTGTTTCCCTGCCCCCAATATATGGAGACCGATAGCTAGCGCGCATTATAATTGTTTTCAAATCACTGTGCATGGACGATGATTCCAACACACGCTTTTTGAAAAACTCACTCTTGTCTTACCACCTAAAGTACGCAAAATCATAAGTGTCTCCACTCTCCATGAAGGTAACTTTTTCATTTGCATAGGTTTTAAACACTGAGCAGTAATTTTTCTCTCTCTCTCTCTCTTTATTAATATTTGTCAGAGACACTTTCCAGTTCAGCAAAAAAAAATCGAAGGTAATCACATCCGAAATTGAACAATCGTGGTGCGGCTATTGTCATTTTTGCAAAAGGCTGGTTCGGGCAAACGTTACGGTTGTAATGTTCAAGTCAGGAGGCGGGATTTAGATCTGTACACATCATGCATATATTTGCATACATCAGGAGGGATGCCTCCTGATGTGTGCAAGATTCACCGCTAGCTACCTGTCCCCATATTTAAAATGCAAAGGAAAACGGGAACAGGGAATCAGACTAGATTCGTTGCTGCATGTGTATTATACCGCGCGCTTCACGTAAAACTGGGACGGTATGCGGTTGTCAGATACGGTGCAGTGCGCTGCGCGGCGGCGCAGGCGGACTAAACCCGGCCAGATTGCCGACTTGATTTCAAGTCTACCTACCAGCACACTCTCCAGACGTATACTCTTCCACCGCCACCTCGGCAAGTTGCAGATATGCCTGTGTCGCATCTACACCGGGCATGGAAGTATTGATGTCCAAGCTGACATACCTAGCCAGCCGCGGTGGCTCGCACAGGAACGGGATCTCGGCTCCATTCTGAGACTGTTCGCTGGTAGCCGGTGAACCGCACGGCAGGTTCTCGGCGAAGTTGGGGCTCAGTCCAGCTCGGGCTATCGCCCCGAGGAAACGAAAACCTAAGAAAAGAAAAAAAAAACAGTTAAACTTTATTCGTCACCGTTTTCACGAAGAGCCACATATGTCGATTTTGAAGAAGAAGCGTTTTCGAGATAATCGCAAAGAAGTTTCCCTATTTTAAAACTGCAAAAAAATACCACTTTGCAACAAATTTATGAAGCAAGGACCATCACACTATTCTGTGTGAGCTGAATTTTTACATGAATCCAGTAATAAGACTTAATTCAGCAGTTAATTAGTGAAAATTAATTAGTAAAGATATGTGGCTCTTCGTGAAAACGCAATTCAGATATCCGACATATTGGCCCTTTCTGTTCAATGTGTATTTCCATAAGCGCGCGTGGGTACTCGCGCGCAGCTGAAAATGTAACAAAGATTATGTGGCCCTTCTAACGCAAATTTCATTTGACCTACTTTTACTATTTCCGTGCAATGGGTTTTGCACGCGTTCAAAGGAACCCAAAATGTATGCGGCTCTTCGTGAAAACGCAAAAATTCAATTATCGAGATTTTGGCCTTGCAACATTAATGTAACTTGGAAATTATTGATGTTTGCTTACAGAAACATGTCAAAATGGTTAAGTACATTGCTTTAAAGCAAAATATTGAAAAAAATCAAAATCGAAAAAATGGTAATTTTTGACAAATGTGGCTCTTCGTGAAAACGGTGACGTATTATGTACAGACATGGTTATCAGAATGTCTGATATATATATGATATTTATAATTATCTCTGGATGATTCTAAAAATCTCCTGATTTAGTTTGGATACATTACAGATTATTTTGAATGCATATACATTTTGAAATTAGTAAAAGTTTGCAATATCAAAGTGACTGGTCTTTAAGCAATTTTACCCCATCCATCCGTTCGAGGAAGTGACGTTGATTCTACCCAAGCAGTGCTTGCTACCTAGGTCCAACAGCCACCAAGGATGCGGATCATTAGGACCTGAAACGTAGGGAAGGAAGAAAATGTTTTCAATTCAAATGTACTTTGTGTATTTTTAACAACTGCGAAGAAAGTGGTGACGTTGATGATGAGGGTGGTGAAAGCTAACAATGGTGAAAATGATAAAGATCGTGTCAGTTGCGATGCAAGGCGATGGGGACGGAGAGGCAAGGGGGAGCGATTGGGAAGGGGAGGTACGTGGTGATGGACATGAGGTGCACGTGGGGATGGAACCTGGGATAGCAGGGAGGGAAGAGGGCATGGGGGGGTAACGGTCAGTGGGTGATGGGATCAGTATGGGGATGGGGACGAGGATCAGATTGGAAATGGGGACGGAGAGGCAAGGGAAAGGGATTGTGAAGGGGGATGGTGATGGACAGGAGGTGCACGTGGAGAGGGGACCTGTGATAGCAGGGGAGGGAAGAGGGCATGGGGGGTAACGGTCAGTGGGTGATGGGATCAGTATGGGGATGGGGACAGAGGCCAGTATTGGATAGGGACGGGGGTCAGTGTGGGGATATGAACAGGTTCAGTGCAGTATGGGGATACGGACGGGGATACGTTTTGGGATAGGGACGGGGATCAGTATGGGGATGGGGAAGAGGATCAGCCTGGGATGGGTATTAAGTATGGGCATTCGGAAGAGGAGAAGATTTGCTTGATCAGGTGAGGGAATGATCAGTGAGGGAATGGGGACGGAGATCAGGATGGGTATGAGGACGGGGATCACATTGCGATCAGGACGGGGTTGAATATTGTGGTAGGGACGGAGATAAGTGTGGCGATTGGTATTGGATGGGGACAGGAAAAAGTATATAGGGATTACAACGGGAATTAGTATGCTGATTTGAATAGGTTCAGCATGGGGAGGAATATATCAAATTACGGAGATGCGCACGGAGTTCAGTGTTTGGATGGGGATGGGGATCCGTATAATGATAGGGGTGGGGATTAGTATAAGGATGGGGATCGGATTGGTATGGAGACATGGATCGGTATGGGGAATGAAATGGATCAGTATTGGGATGCGAAGGTGGATCAGTATGGCGATAGGAACGGGCATGAGTATGGGATTGGAATGGCATCACTTCAGTATGATAGTGACATATTTCAGTGTGGTGAGGGGATCAGTATGGAATCAATATGGTGATAGGGCGGGAATCAGAATGTGGCCGGGGGTCTGCATGGGTTTGGGATGGGGATCTGAAAGTGGCCGGGGATCAGTATGGGGGTTCTAAATGCATTATATAATATCAAGGCCTTCTGCTTTTGCTTTCTGTGAATTGGCCTCCATACGTTTGTTTAATTATCTTCCCAGTAATTATTCTTTGTCCATTTTCTCTGCAATGCACGGAAATAAGACGTACATTGAATTGAATTGAGTTATTGGGGGATTTGGTGGCTGGACGTAGGCGTGGGGCGAGACTGAGGACCGAGGAGATTGATATGAGGGTGCAAATGGTGGAGGGTGTTGAGGGTTGGTACCGTGACATTAATTTCGAGAATGACGCAGGTGACGTGGGAGACGAATTCGACGATGGCATGAAGTTACAGCAAATACGGAGGTATATTTCTCATTGTTCTTACCAGTGTGCATGAAGGTATATGTCCGTCCATCGATGGCCAAAAAAGAAGGGTGAGGAAGCCATGTTGAGCTCTGTGATGTACTTTTCCCATAAACAGGGAGGGCTGAAATGAATCAGGATTTTGGTAACAATTAAAAGAATGACAACTACAATTTGAATTTGAAACTAGAAACGATTGTGTTTGAGGACAAGCGCCAGCTGTTTATCCTGAAACGACTCAGTGACGTGACGAACACACCATGAAGTCACTTCAAATTTCATCCATATTATTATCTCGGTATAAAGTTACAACCAAATCGAACATTACAGTTCTGTAGATATATGCCATTAATTGAAAACATCATACTGAATTCACTTTAATTTCCATCTATGATACATTCCGGTACGGGCATATATCAAGTTGTCCATTTAATATGACATCACATGACATGTGATGACTTCATGAGGACGTCACTTCGATTTTCATCTGAACCACACCCCTGTCTATGTGCATACCAAGTTTCAACCCAATCGGAATGGTACTTCAGAAGTTATAACAGCTCGAAACAAAATGCCCTTCTAATATGAAGTCATGTGACACAAGATGTTGTCATCAGGGTCCATCTCTGGTTGGTGGTCTAGGTGTCTGGTAAGTCTCAAGTCAATCAGACATAACAAAGTGCCAAAGTGTATGGCTTGAAGAAGAACTTGTACAAAATATTGTGGAGAAAAATACATCTTTAATGTAAGGTTACACTGCGCATTGTAAACTACATGTATGGGCCTGATGCACGAGTTGACCATTCCCTGAATGCATTTCATTAAGTGTTATCTGTTGAATTGGATGGTGCCGGACTCTTTATGCAGACATGATGCAGCTTTTTTTACTGTCATTTTTTTAGTCTGACTAAAATGTGTATATTACAAATTTCAAATTATTCATTTAAAGCAGACTGGAATTAATTATTAATTCACTTTTTTTCATTTCTCTTCACAAGTTCCAAAAATTAAGATGTAACCTCAATTTCAATTCAACAGGGCCGACTTGTGCATAAGGCCCAATAGGCCTTTTCTACATCATGTCAATGCCGGTGTGGACGGACTTTCTGTCCCTGGACAACTTTGCCTGGTTTGTCCACGAAATTGTGTCTCCTGACACAATTTTCCTAGGTTATACTGTCAACCTTATAAAACACATGTCTTTCAATGAACAGATCAGCAATTTGCCTATATCGCCTTGACCGAGGAGATCACAATTACACAAAGCAAATTTTGCAGGTAGGCTGTTTTTATTGAAGCGTGACCTTGGAAATACCAAACGACTGTTGTCACCTACCAGCACACTCTCCAGACGTGACGTTTTCCACCGTCACCTCAGCAAGTTGCAAATATGCCCGTGCCGCATCTACACCGGGCATGGAAGTATCGATGTCCAAGCTGACGTACCTAGCCGTCCGCGGTGGCTCGCACAGGAATGAGATCTCAGCTCCATTCTGAGACTGTTCGCTGGTAGCCGGTGAGCCGCACGGCAGGTTATCGTTGAAGTTGGGGCTCAGTCCAGCTCGCGCTATCGCCCCGGTGAAACGAAAACCTAGAGAGGAAAAGACAATTCTACTTCGTAAATTACAGTTTCGCAAAAAAAAAAAAATCTTTCTAAAAAAGAAAACCTAAATGAATAATAATTCGTAGGGTGAAGTGTATGAAGAACATTTACCCCCGCTGTCCTTTCGGAGAGTGACGTTGATTCTACTCAAGTTGTGAAGGCTACCTAGGTCCAGCAGCCACCAAGG
This sequence comes from Patiria pectinifera, assembly GCA_029964075.1. NCBI lineage: Eukaryota > Metazoa > Echinodermata > Asteroidea > Valvatida > Asterinidae > Patiria > Patiria pectinifera. Next base: position 10,896,208 of record CM057150.1, read on the forward strand.
ATGCGGATCGTTATCATCTGGAAGGAAGGAAAGGAAGAATATTAAAGGGTCCATGAAGTGAATATTTCTTAGGAACTTGTTTTGTGCTCCTTTCTAATCCTCTAAATCCCGGTTCATATACTGCATGCGAATGCAAATGTGAAGCGAATTTGACGTCATGAAACATTCGCTGCGAAGTTTGCCCGAGTTGAAATATATTTTACAAATTTGCAGCGTGAATAGTTGCCATGACCGCACAATTTGCGTTCGCTTTTGCGCCGAGTATGAACCGCGCTTTATGAGTCTGAAAACTACTTGACGTTCCTTTTTGGTTACTTTTACTAAAAAGAGCACCTCTCTCAACGTCTTAAATTTTCCATGTTTTTCCAGACAACAAAGGGTGATTTTGCCGTGGTGTTCTTTCAGTACGACACTGTCCATATTATGTGTTTTTTTCTGCTGAAATTATGAACCCAAACATTTGTTCATTGAAGACATTTGAGAGAAAAGTTTGCTCACTGGCTTTAATACTGCCATGAACTGACACATCAACTCTTTTGCTACGGCGAGCCGCTGACAGCAGCACACAAAACTGTACAAGTCGTACAGTAAGCCGCTGGCAGCGGCTCGGTGACGTTGCCGTGAATAAACAGGGTATCCCCATGACGTGACCTTATCTACATAATTTATACCGTATAACCTCTGACCCTAGTTTGAGCCACTTGGCAGCGGCTTTCCGTCTCGCCGGGGTCTGCTGCAGGTTATTGTGAGCAGTTTGTTTACAGAGATACATTTGAAGATGGCGGCGTCTACATCGACACATGGCGGAATTTCCAGCGATTTATTACGTCCAAACGGGACGAAATCAGTAAATTATAATTAAATCCGAGCGGTCGGAGAGGCAAGGGCAAGGGATTAGGAAGGGGAGGGTGGGCATGAGGATGGACGTAGGGATAGCATAGGAGGGAAGGGGCACAGGAGTGAGAGCAATTAGGATGGGGATGGGGATGGAGGTGGGGATGGGGATGGGGATGGGGATGGGGATGGGGATGGGGATGGGGATGGGGGGGGGGGGGGGGATGGGGAGGGGGCTGGGGTGGTGATGGGGATGGGGATGGAAATTGGGATGGGGATGGGGATGGGGATGGCGATGGGGATGGGGATGGGGATGGGGATGGGGTTGGGGAGGGGAATGGGGTTGGGGATGGGAGTGGGGGTGGGATAGGGATGGGGAAGGGAATAGGGATGGGGGTCGGGGTGGGGATGGGGATGGGGATGGGGATGGCGATGGCGATGGCGATGGGAATGGGAATGGGGATGGCGATGGGGATGGGGATGGGGATGGAGATGGGGATGGCGATGGCGATGGGGTTGGGGTGGGGATTGGGATGGGGATGGATAATGGGGATGGCGATGGGGATGGGGATAGGGATGGGGATGGGGATGGGGATGGGGATGGGGATGGGGATGGGGATGGCGATGGGGATGGGGATGGGGTTGGGGATGGAGATGGGGATGGGGATGGGGATGGGGTTGGGGTGGGGGTGGGGATGGGGATGGGGATGGGGATGGGATGGGGATGGATATAGGAATGGGGATGGGAATTGAAATAGGGGTGAGAATGGGGATGGGGATGGGGATAGGGATGGGGATGACGATAGGGATGGGGAGGGGGACGGGGATGGAAATAGGGATGAAGATAGGGATGGGGACGGGGATAGGGATGGGGATGGGGATAGGGATAGGAATGGGGATGGGATTGAAATAGGGGTGGGGATGGGGATGGGGATAGGGACGGGGATAGGGATGGGGAAAGGGATGGGGATGGAGATAGGGATTGGGATGGAGATAGGGATGGGGATGGAAATGGGGAGGGGGGTGCCTGGTTTGCCAACATAATGAGGATGGCAAACAGCAGAGTTTCAAAACGAGTCCTGATGGAAACAGTGACTGGGAAAAATAGACGGGATAGGCCAAGGAAGAGATGGGAAAATGACATAATGGATAACGCCCTCTACCTTGAACACCGCAGAGCGCAAGACAAACAGGAATGGAGAGCGAAAGCTGGTGGAGCCAACGTTCTTCGGGACATGGTGCAGGATTAAATTAGATAAGATTAGATTAGTATTTATAAATAAAAGCAAATATGATTTACATCTCTTTTTTTCTTTACTGCCCCCTTTTCTTTTTCTCCCGCTTGGGGTTTCTTTTCCAAGGGGAAGCGCCCCTTGCCCCCCCCCCCCTTTCGCGACGTCCATGGAAGCAGCTGAGGAAGTGTTGGTACTGTGTCATTGATTTCAAGATTTCCGAAGGTGACTGGAGAAACGAAGTAGATGATGACATGGGGTCGCAGCAAATGCAGAAGTATTTCTCAATGTTCTTACCTGTGTGCGAGTAGGAATACGTCTGTCCATCGATGGCCCGATAAGATTGATGAGGCGACCATTCGGTGCTCTGTGACGTATGTTTCCCATGAATAGGGAGGGCTGAAAATAAATCAGGGATTTGATAACAACTTACAATGGACAATAGCCAAGGTATTTTATCCTTTCCTTTTATGGAGGTCTTGCTGGAAATAAAATAAAAAAACATAACATTCCAAAGTCGTGTCCCCTCCCCCCAAAAAAACCCAAAAGCACATGCCTTCTTCCTCCCTCTGACGCCCCCCCCCCCCTCCACGACATCTGAATGTGGTACAATCTATGACATTTTGGACTTAACTTCTTTTAAAAACAAGAGGTGCTACTCTTTCAAGGGGTAAAAAGCTGCAACATAAATTGACAAATTCAACTGAAAGGTCAAAAACTAAATGCAAACTCCAAAAATCGACTCGAAACGTAAACTCCAATTTCGACAAGACCACAAAACAGAATTCATCCTTAAATGTTACATGTCCAACAAAACAGAGGTTTTGCATACAAGTACCCTGGGGCAGGGGGGGTGAATGTACATGTGTGTACATTTTACCATGCGCATTGTACATCTACATGCATGTACACAATTTTGTCAACAAATAAGTATATTCCGTTCTGAACGTATATTTCTGGATTTTCACGCTATTCGAAAATTGAAAGTGACCTTGCACAATATTTCTTTGGTGTAATCGAAAAAGAAACTAGTTGTCCAAATATCGGCTTCTGATGACGAGAAGAATTATTTTTCTTTAAGCCAACCAAACCATTTTGCAATAAACATTTTGGTAAAAGTCCGTTACATTTTGTTTCGGAACGTATTTTAAAACAATAGTGCAGAGTTGGGCGAGTGGCGCAAATTGCGCCATTCTCGGTTCAATTTGCCTGGCGTCTAAGATGTCACATGGTCTGAAGTTATAAATATTCTGTCTTAAGGACAATGTAATCAAAGAACATTTTCAAGCCATTTGAAGCAAATATTAAATATTAAGCAAATTCAAATATAGCATGAAACAACATTTTAAATTAGCTCAACTTCAGACCCTGTGCACATTCTAACAAAAGTGGCCATTAATGCACATCAAAAGGAATTAATGAAGGAGGGCAAAACAGAGGGCAGTATTTTAATGCTTTAATACGCAACTCAAAGGCCAGATAGAGGGGTGGCTCAACTGACCCCATGGCTCAACTGACCCCATGATTCAACTTGGCTGAACGTGGGCTTTCCTCAGATAATTCCTCTGGGCTTTTCTCCTACCTCTAAAATTGTAATTTCTCCGCATTATCTTTCCTCTAAAGGTTTCTTCAGGCTTTCGAGCTACAGTCATGCCCACGGCATTTTTAAGAAATCCTTCGTTTCATTACCAGAAAGAAAATACTTTTTTGTAAAAGTCTGGAACATTTTGTTTTGGAACGTGTTTTAAAACAACAGGGCAGAGTGGCTCAAGCTGTGGCATGTTTGGTTCAAGTTGCCTGGCGTCTAAGATGTCACATGGCATGAAATGATTATATTCAAGCCATTTTAAGCAAATTACCTTCGATAAAAATTAGCTCAACTTCAGACCCTGTACACCTTAAACTAAGCTGGCCATTATAGCACTTCATGAATGAATTAATGAAGGAAGTCACAAAAAGAGGGCAGTATTTTAATATTGTCTCCACTCAATGGCAAGATAGAGGGGGTGGCTCAACTGACCCTATGGCTCAACCTGCCCCCATGGCTCAATTTGCCCAGCTCTCTCTCTTTTTTTTTTTTTTTTTTTAAATGAATCGTTGTAGAATATCAAATACACGCTGCAGAAACATTATTTTGTTCCGGAATAGTTATTGTCTTGTCAAATACATGTATGTTACAAAATTCAGTCAAATTCATTGACATTATACAAAGAAAAAAACGATGCTACACATTTCAATCCAAGCAAGACAGACACTTTCGTTGCTAAACCGTTGTAAAGCACGAATCTTGCGCACGCTTACTTTGGTGATGCTCAATCAGTATTCGGTTTGCACATTTAACTGCTGTCGTCACCAGACCGGAAAGGTGGGAAATAAACGTGTACGTGTACATATTAAATGCAGGTAGTGACATTTTATCATAAAGAAGCATTTTGTTCCCCTTTAAAGCGTATTTACTAGGGTGGTTGAATGTTATGTTTCTGTTCTAGTTTTCGTCTCGTTCGCTATGGCGTTTGTAACACAATGCGTGTACATAACATGTACTGACATTTATCACAAAGAAGCATTTTTAACTCAGTTGTAAAGACATATTTTAATGGGGAAGCTGAATGGTATGTTTCTTCTCCTGTTCAGACATAAAACAATTCACAACGTCCAATGAAGTAGTTTTCGTCCCGATTTTTATAACGTTTGTAACACAAAAACACCGGTTTTAATAAAAGTGTAAAATATCAAGACAAAGGCTTGTTTTGCACTTTTCATGCAATTCTTACGGGACTTAGAAACAAAGTTAATGTAGGAATTGCATTGCACATTTCAACCCGTTTTTCTCCGCCCCGGTGCCAAAATCATATCTTTGTTTGTTTAATGTACCTACCTGCAAGATCGCAGCGACCTCGTTGAAAGCAACAGCAGGCAAACAGCACCAGGAGCAACAGACGACAAATGTAGACATTCCAGCCATAACGTGATACATCCAACAGCCCAGCCATGTTTGTAATGTCTGATGGTTGTATTTGAACATTCACAGTGATGGCTGATTAATAATTATGTGTAAAGGATCGCGAATGCGCAAATGTTCTACAGTGGTAGCGATATCTCTAATCACCATTTAAAAGAACACTTTGGGCCAGCAATGCTGAGGCATGCGTTGCTGTACATTATATTGACGTTCAGGTTGACTTCCGCCGCCAAGGTGAAACTGTGACAACCAATCGTAGGCGTCCTTACGAAATTAATAATTTGTATTACTATAGTCATTAGCGCGTCTCTTTCTAATTCTATGGTTCTCATGCCCGACCGACCACTTTTGCGACGCCAGACCGAAGAGAAACGGCAGGTTGTTCTATGCTGCCGATCCTGTCCTGAATTTCTTAACTAAAAAACAAAGTGCAGAATTGGGGAAAAACCGCCAAAGTAATATGTCTAATATGTTACGTTGCCTTCACAACGGTACGGTGCGGTACGGATTAATCCGAGGTACCAGCACCACGCTCTGTGTCAACACAAGATGTACGAGGTTATCCGGACTTAACCAATATGTTAATCACCATTATCATCATTCTTTGATGATATGATACATGCTGTCGGGGACGAGCGCTGCATGTCTGTTTCCATGACCTGACAATTCTCCGACGCCCTGACGTCTAAATTGCAGGTCACTTATTAAACGGCACCGGGCTATTAATAATCATGATGACCCTTTTTTAAAGCTTGGCTTTGTTTCCGGTTTGTCTTGTATCGTTAAAATGTTTTAATGTTCCTATCAAATCAAAGAAATCACTTGCTTCATGTAGCAGAGAAACATTGACTAATGTAGAGAAACATTGACTAATGTTCAGTTGTGGAGCCAAATAGCAGGCGAAGCTAAAATGGAGACAACGCCATTTTTTGTCACCTTCGTCAGATTTCAGACATGACATGACGCAGCAAAGCTCGTCCTTCGTACCATCCGAGTTCATACTAACGCACAAAGTCGTCATTGAATTTCAAATTTTGGAAACGCAAAAAATGAATATTACGTAGGTAAATGAAGCTATGTCTTACCCGGAAATACCCGGGCGCTAAAGATACTTTTTGTTGATCATTTGGTGACCACAAGGTGTTTCAATGAAAAGGAAACCCAAATTTGAAGAACCAGTATGGACAGGCTAAATGTTTACTGCCTATACAACTGGTATCATCTGAAAGCGTTATCTCTATGCTTTTCAATGATACCTTGTTTACATTTCCAGGGTCATGCATCACTGAACCCCACTGTCATGCGATTTTGATGCAAAATTGCAGTGGGTTCACTTTCATGTCAAACACTAGGCATGGTGCGCATGAGAATAAGTATTCAAGAAGAAGACACGTGTGCATAAAAAGAAGAAAAAAAAACAGGTCGGGTTGGTTTCAAAACTGGATTTATTGTTCGTCATGAATTTTTTATTTTGAGCAAGCCACGTTAAAAAAAAATTAACCCGAGGATTACCATTCAAGCCATTCCAGAGACATTTCCGTAATAATAGGCACACGGTGCTTAGTGGTGTTTTTTAAAGAAAGTGAACCAACTGCATTTTTGCATCCAGTTTTCAAGACAATGATGGTCACTAACTATTACATTTTAAGTTTTTGTACAGCCTAAAGTGTGAATGTTTATGAAACAAAGCAATAGTCGTATTTTGTTGGATATGGCACTCCATATACATACACGAGAGTCTCGGTTATTGTCGAAATAACTAAAATGTGCATTTCATTTTTATTAGAATAAGGTTATACTCGAAATGGAATAAACTTAAGATATCAAGTTCCAATATTAACGTTTTCTAAGTGTTGGCCAGTAATCACACAGTCTGGCTTGTCATGAGCAATTATTTTTGTTTTACATAATATATTACAAATCTCATTTAAAAAAAAAATATAACAATGATGCCACAGTGTTAATTTACTAAACTATCCTAAAAGGCAGTTGACAACATTTGCACAAATCTCAAAATGAAATTATGAAATTATAATGAAACAGCTTGGTTAATAATAGCACCAAGCAATCTGTGAAATCGTTTCGCCCGGTATAATGTTAATCTTAAGATTTTTGAATTCATTGTGCAAAGATCTTCCGAACAAACGCTCATTGGGTGATTTTTTTGTTCAAATAAGCCACCTATTGACCTCTTGCGTACGTTCGGTACACTCGGATTTTATTTCCATTGGATTTTACTAGCAAAACGCATTCAGAAAGCTGCAGCGTGATGGTTGAAAACTATTTGTGTTTTCCCATGTTTTGTCTATAACACAAAACATTAAACACGTCAGTGAAACGATATGTTCTATAAATGACTATTCCCAAATTCAGAAAATAATGGCAACTGCAAATCTTGTATACATGTACTACCTTTAACGCTCCATATAACCTTGTAAATGACGTTGTTTAACAACGGCTTACAGCAAAAAACTCCGTGAAAATCATCCAAAAGTACAGAGAATATATTTTTATTCTTTAATTACAGTAAATAATTCATGGTGAACAAGTATCGTCCACTGTAATTCTACAGCATCCATTATAAAGCTACAAAGGTCATTGTTGAAAACCGCCTCGTGCTGGATGTTCATTTGTGTTTTAATCGAAGCTACATGTTACTTAAACAATCCTACATATTCTAAAATGTTCTTGACATTAATGTATGCTGTCTTGAATTTCTTCCTTCACAAAAAGTTAATTATCAGACTCGCCGTGCCAGTGTCTTTATGAAATGTGACGCAATTGTGCTTGCTCGATCTATCGATTCGAGCGCGCGCGTTCTGAAAATACAGATGTGGTTGTTAGTACATTAGCAACTAACTCATTTAACCTATACAGCACAGACCATTTCAAAACAGTGCTTACCAATATTAAGTCATTAAGCTCTCGGACTGTGTTCCTTCTTCGGCTGTTGTTCTTGCATGAACAGCCCACCACGATGGGCGTCGCCAGAAGTTTCTTTTTGGGGGGAGGGCAAAGCACGTCCCCCACAAATCCTTGTATTTTCTATAGTATGTTCTCAATTTATCATTTTTTGGGGGGTGGGTGGGTGATATTTACCCACCCCAACCCCATGACACACCTGCCGCCCCACCCCTCCGGTTGACTGAGCAGTGACCAATTTAGAGGCTTGCACCACTTTTCCAATTGTGGTTTTTGTGGTGTCATTTGTCAAAGAGTGAAAGGCTATGGTTGCCAATCAAGGCAGGTGAGGAAAGAAAGTAATCGCCATGAAAAGTGGCGCAAGCCTGTAAATACAGCCTTGCATAAAATTGGTCACTGCTCAGTCAACCGTGAAGGTAAGGACATGATCAGGGTGTCATTTCAAAGAGGAGATTCAACCCTAACAGAGGATATCTCCCTTTGATTCACATGTGCCATACTTCTGTCCCAATTAGCAATAATATCTCGATTTCGTGTTTTTTTTTAATCCACCCTGTGTAGCGCACCAAATGCGCCCTAATTTGCATTGGCATTAATGTGGAAGGTACACGGCTTTTACAACATATGATACAGGAGAAAAACACCACATGTCAAGCAAATGAGTGCCGCTGTGGACAGTAATTTCACTGAAAGCGATGAGAATGCGCCTGATGTTGACATGAACACACCCGTGTACTCGCTCTTCGGATGTTCCACTGACCGCCCGGGCATGAAGGCAATCAAAGTCACCATGCCCGTTGACAACAACGACCTCGTCATGGAGGTTGACACCGGAGCAGCGCTTTCGCTTGTATCAGAACAGACATTCAAGTCACGGTGGCCAAACGCGAACCTGCAAAAGACAAAACTCAAACTCCGCACCTACACCGGGGAACAAGTTTCAGTTCTCGGAAACTTCAATGTGGAAGTTGACTACAACGCAAGGATGTTCAACCTTCGCTACTCGTTGTTGAAGGCGATGGACCAAACCTTATTGGACGAAACTGGCTTCAAGAAATTAAACTTGACTGGCAGCAAATCAACATTCTGCACACGACTACTACTACTAGCGTTGAGGAAGTACTCAAAACTCATTCTGCAGTATTTAAGGATGAGTTGGGTACCACATCACGAGTCACACAATCTGGCCGACGACATTGACTTCGGCTCTGCTATCGCCGTCCCACTTCCAGAACAACCTCCCGTGGAAATGTCATCCCTCCAGCAACCAACGACCAGCCAAAGCCACAAGCACCGGCCGAACCAGAACCGCAACCTGTTCCACCAGCTGACAGGAAATACCCAGATCGCATCAGGAATGCACCTGACCGCTATGGATTTACAAACACTTAATCTGCATGTTCACATAGGTTAAGTACAGCTGCACACATCTGAGGCAGAATAATCCTCAGTGCAGTTTGTTGCAAGTCAGGGTAGTCCACCCCTGTACTTAAAAGTTTATCACGTTTGTCATTTGTTGTAACTTGTAAGTTGCAAAAGTTAAAAAAAAAACATATAACATTTTTCGATTTGGCCTGGATAAAGTGATTTCTATAACAGTTGTGCTAAAGATTTTGAAATTGATCCATAACTTGCTTCACATAAGTTAAAGCTTTAATATGACAGGTTTCATTATAGGGAGGAGGAGTGTAATATTCCGCCAATCGACAAAAAGGTAAAGCACTTTTGTGTACCTTTCACTGGGACGAGAAAGTCTTCATCAACTACACAGGGACGAAGAAATGACAATAGCAAAACCAATTAAGCCGTCGAGTTGCATACAGTGCCCCGATATATTCCAAAATAGATTCACTCGATGAATGTAGATTTAGGTATTGCAATACCTGCAAGTTTAGTTCGTAATAAAAAATTTAAAAAAATACACTGATACAAAGTACAGATGATTTCACGATATGTTACATACGTTCACCGGTACAACCAAGCAGTTACCGTCAATTCTGTCAAGAATTTAGACCAATGTTCGAAATAGTTGATACAAATCAACATCCATATAGACTTCAAACCGGTCTTAAACATAGTTTTTAAAACCGGCTCAGCACATCACCAAAGAAAATGAAATATCTCGAAGTTAATGTAAATTGATCGGCTCTGCTAAGACAATCCATGTAATGAGCTTCTCCCTTCCTAAAAAAAAATGAATGAGGATTAATAATTGCCTAATACACTCGGCAATGTATCTGGTCCTGCAACTTAACAGATGTCGACCGTTATGTACATTTAGCGTAGAAATCAGAACAAACGCGAGAACCAGCTCGGGGTCAGGTTGCCAATAGTCGGCTCTAGAAGTTCAACTATTCCAGGCCTAAGGTACATCTGAGAAAGACAGTTGAACTATGGTTAACGACGATTCTCGCTCGAACTTGCTTTAGTGCAATAAACACTGAACCTGCGGTCTTTTACACCGTACCGCTGTGACGCTTGTAGTGAATGCATACGCGATCATTCAGCCTGACTCGATGCTGCCTGTGGGCGAACGAGTGAGTGAGTGAGTGGCGCTTCTCGAACCTTGGCCAGGTTTCAGGTACACGTAATCTTCTGGATTAAGATTTCCCATCTCGAGATAACCCTGTTAATAAACGAAAAATAAGTATTGAACCCTAGAAAAGCAAACCATATAGGCGCAGTGAATATTAAACTTGTTGAAAGAGTGAAAACCGTGCACACTATTATTTGATTACGAAACACATAAAGCACTCTTTATTCCAAAAATGTCATTGGAGATCAACTATTTTTGCGGGTTGTTTAGCACCAGAAAGATCTTTAAACCAAGTAAGGTTTTCGGATAAAAATTATGTAGGTTACATATAGGAAAAACGCAAGTTATCATGCTTTCAACGTTGTTTTGTGCAACTTGATCAGTAGCTTTATAGTAATTAAGTTGTTTTTTCTTCCAATTCGAGCGTGAATAAGGATGAGTTCACGTAGAGTTACATGCCTTTCAAATTGTATTTGTTTTTGTCGTAAATACTGCTTATAAGCAACGAAGTAAGCCCAAACTTTGATAAATCATTGCAGCGTATCGATCATGAAGTAGAAAAGTTGCAAAATGATCGGTCGTAATAACAAGAATGACTCTCCTGAGTGCGATCAAGGTTGTACACAGCGACAGAATGCTTATGGCAGAAAATATGAGAAATAAAATGACAGGTGATCAGTACACCTGCTTGGAAACTGAATACCCACCGCTGCATCTGCAAGGATGTCGTCTATGGTAGTGTGAAGACCAGCGAAATCCGGCCTGTCTTCTGGTTTCTCCTGCCAGCAGTCCTTCATTATCTGGTATCTGCAATAGAAATATATTTCAGTGTATGCAGACATGGAAAATGATCCCTGATGATAACGATAGAATAGCAGAAACGGAAGATAGAAACACTGTTGAGGAAAGAACTGAATTGTGTCAATTGTTGGTTTTCAGAAGAACCCGAGGTGAAATCTCGATTTTGTTTTGGTCAATATACTGACTGTCATCTAATGGTTGGTCCTGTTTCTGATGATAATTGGAGCATACAGACCGAAACATCTACTAACCAGCCTTCAATCCTCTAAGAACTATCATTTTTACTAAAATATTTCCAACACATTTTTTCTCCGCAATTTTCTCCCTGTTTGTGCACTGGCCTGCAAATGCCACAAAATCGCATTTAATCAGATACAATAATATGCTACATACGATTAATACCAACCCCATGCTGGCGATAATGATTATAATAACAGGTATTTACAAAGCGTCTTTGCCAATGAAAGGATTCAAAACGCTGTAAACAAATCAACAGAATTGGAAACAAATTAAATCAAAACAAATAGGTTTTTTTTTTACGAGTCCCTTAAACTGTTCAAGAGATGATGTATTCCGGATGGTGATGGGGATAGAGTTCCATGTTTGTGGCCCAGCAACGGAGAAGGCACGGTTCCCTGTATTCGTGGTGGTGCGAGGGATGAGCAACTTGGCTTTCGAGTGGAGACCAAGTCGTTTAGGTTTGCTGAGGCCCACAACATCGGAAATGTATGATAGGAACTTGTTGGACACTTGTTTTTACATGTTGAGTGTTGTCTTGTACACGATCCGTACGTTGGTTGATTGGGAGCAAGTGAAGTTTCTAGAAACTGCAGTGGTCGGAAGCAATATCTGGCGCAAAGTGCCTTGCTCCGAGTATTTTTAATGGCTACAACCAATCGCAACCAATCGCAGATAATTAAGGAGTTACTGAACCAGATCGACCCCATTAGACTTACATGTCGTCGCTACAGTGCTCTGGCTTGGGTAGTCGGTAGCCCTGCTTTATTTCATCGATTACCTTCTGCGATGACATGCCGGGGTATGGGTGCGATCCTGATGAAAAGGTGTTACAGAACGTGAGTAAACAGTCAGGTCATAGTTATTTAGGGCGGTGTGACGACCATATACTGGGGCAATTGGGGTGAACTAGACGTGAATTTAAGTGACGTCAGTTTGCATTTTGCTATAATTCAAAGTTAAATGTTCAAAACATTACATTTGCAAAATAGCATTGAGTTAATATCTGAAAATCGAGTCATTCATTGAGGACGCCCTCATTTGGCCAGAAACAAATTGCTGGGTGCGTATTGTAGTGTGAAATTTACACTTCATGAAATACGGAGTCATACGTTGTATTGCGCATGCGTAAGTGAACATAATAATGACAGTGACAGGTCACGTGTGAGTGTTTGAGTTCATATAAGGTACCGGTAAAAGAGACCAGATATCATAGCAGTCCTAATTTCATATGACAGCAGTATCAAAGCAAGAGAAAGGAGCCATCCCAAACACACTTTTAAAAATTGACAGATATTCCGACTCACCTAACGTAACGAGTTCCCACAGAAGAACACCAAATGACCATACGTCACTCTTGCTCGTGTACATATTACTAAGCAGCGACTCAGGTGCCATCCAACGAACCGGTATCTTGCCCTGCTCAGATTGATTTAAAACAAATAATTCAATACGTATCTAGAATTAGTATAACTAAAATAACTTTTTGATGCATTGTTATCTACTAAAAAAATGTCGTCATCCAAACGAAGTGGAGAACTTTCGAATCATTGATTTCCTGCTTAATTAATCAAATCTTTCAATTCATGAATTTCAAAAAACTGCGTAATACATGATCGTATTCCTTTCAAACACCCACAGAAATTGTCAGCCAACCAACTTTTGTCCAATACCGTATGCAGTCCTAGTTTGTAACTGTAGCTTTAACGGCATATCAGCTGAAGGAACAATAGGTCTTTAACTGATGTTCCCCTCTCGAGGATTTATTCAATGAATATTCATCATCATCATCATTCGGCTGCGGAGCAGGCGACCACTGTGCAGTCTTCCTCCGCACACGTCGATCCTGTGATAGGCTGGCTAGATCCTCTGCCACAGGCGGCATAGGTGACTAATACTCCACTAAAACTTTCGGAATCGGCGTTGGTGGCTTGCAAATTTGTTTCCGTAGGTGGGGTGCTCAAGTGTCATGCATAATTCAGTTACTGTTGAATCGTTGCAAAGACACGGAGGATCTCGTTCTCTTTTTCCCTTAAAAAACTAATCTCAAGGATTTTGAATTCAGAGAAAGAAAATAGTCGATGAAAATGAGCCGTGAAGACGTGGATTCGAACCAGGGATCTTTGTATCCATTGCTTATCACGCTATCCACCAGCCTACTGTGGTAGGTCGACGACGTCCGTACTTAACCCTTTCCTTACCATGGGTGACTTTTGTCGACAAGAAGAACCCCCTGCTGATTCCCATGGGCGACTTTAGTTGACCAGGAAACCACACACAAAACACCCTCAACACGGATATATTCACTACTTTTCAGAAAGGCGGCATGTTGATGGGTTTGGCCGCCCATACATCAACCATATACCAGCTGAAAGAGTGCTTTCGGATCGTTCTAATGGTGTAGTTTATTTATAGTGTTAGCATTACACCAAATTAGAAAAATACTTCAGAGGTATCCACGCACAAATTGAGGTATGGAGTGTCATTTGTTCATGTGGTGAAATGGCTTGCAGTTTGACAAATGGGACCAGATGAACGAAAAGGCATAACTTTCTTATATTTGTACATATGGACGTCATTTTTACATCACATAAAAGAGTAAGGTTCAAGGAACAAACTTTGCACCCAACACTCTATGATTTAAATCACTCCTTGGCCGTGAAAATCTCGGTTGAAAAAGTGAGTTTTTGACTTGTGGTTATTTCCTTCACGCTCTAGTGGTTTCCGCATGACTGAGCAAACAATTTGGTCCTGGGGAGAGCCATGTCAATGAACAATGTGGTAATGAAAGGGTCAAAAATTACTGACTAAATAACAACAATACTTTTGATATCATTGCTCTGTTTTATGAATAAACATACTGGCCCGATCAAAACTATTGAATTATTCATGACTTTGGAGCATCCAACCTACGGAAAAGATATTCGCTGGCGGCTTAGTACACCCTGCTTAACTAATTATTTATTGATGTATCATTGAAGGCTGCACGGCGCCAACCTGATTCCTGGCAGGATTCAATCAATTGAGGGCGGCCTTTAAAGTGCATGCACTAATATGACATTAGATGTACCTGTGATTTCATTTCGTATTGGCTTTTTTCGGCCACTTCTCGAGCCAGTCCAAAGTCGGACACCTTGCATACCAGTCCCACGCCAAGGAGGATGTTACGGGTCGCCAAGTCCCTGTGGATGCACTGTGAGAATACAAAAGAATAAGATATATTGGACTACGGACTCAAGAAAATGTGTGGGAAAGAATTAATGTGGAGACTGCGTGATATGGCAAAAATTGACAAACTTTTAAAATCAGTACTTAATGCTACAGAGGCATTGTTACAAGTTTGGTTTGTAGAGCGATCAGATTGAGTGTGAATATGCGTTGAAGGGGACCCGTCCAAGGACAAAGCATACGCCGGGATGATATAGAAATTGAAAGAAAGTTTTAAGTGGTGAGAAATAATCAGTTGAGAACAAGTTGTAAATAATTAACAAGGCGTTTCAGTTGATAACCGGCCTTTTTTGTATGGTAAGCAAACTGTTTGTTTGTTTGTTTGTTTGTTTGTTCGTTTGTTTTATGGAGGTTGGGTTGTCTGTTAAGGTTTAGATGTTTGTGTGTGTGTGTTGTTTTTTTTTACTTGTTTTTGTTTGGCTGATTAATTAATCGAGAATGACTAATTACACACAAAAGCTCCAGCTGGACGCACAAATACTAATCCTGCATCATGGTAACGTTTAAAAGCAAGAGGCACAATGATAGTGACGCATTGTACACTGATTTATCCCCACAGACCATACATCTACATGCGATCTCACCTGTTTCGATGCTAGGTACTCCATCCCCCTGACCACCTGAGATGCGAAAGTCAGGATCTCAGTCGGTGTCAGGTCCTTCTTCTCCTTGAACTCTTCCTTCTTCAGGTAGAAGGGTTCGGTGCCCGTCCGAATGTGTCGCAGGTATGTCTGCAGGTCTCCATAGGGAACGTACTCCAGGATTATGTACATCGGGTCTGTGGGGAAAGACATCAAAAATGTGTTAAAAGCACAAAGCATCTCGTCTGCATGTATGCCACCTGAGGGCGCTACGCCTTTGGTGAATTCGCAGGAATAGACGAAGAGTTGTCAAAACCGCTCTCACTCACAGCTTAATTCAGATAGTATGCACAAAATAAGACGCTTAGCATGGCAGTCAATGCAAGTTCACTTTAACTTTGTGGGCAATAAAGGGTGATTCAAAAAATAAGGAAACCCAAACGGGTGTTCCAATTGTTTTTTTTTTGAAAGAATCAGTAACAAAGGCAAGTGATATTTCAGCAAAACAAAACTTTTCACATATCAAAATCACATCAGAACGCTCTCATAGCCATGATAACTGGCACTTATCATAACGTTTATTTCGGAAAACACCTGCTGCTTGCAATGTTTAAGCGACATGTCAAGAGTTTACAGTCTTGTCCTGCCTTCTACTTGGCTACCCCGGAGACTTATGGGATTATTATGATATCATTTTACAATACTGGTTTTATTTTTACTGAAATATCACGTTTACATTAAATGTGATCGGTGGACAAGGTTAAAAACAGTGTTTGTGTTGTAGATTCCATAACTGGAAAAGTACGATTTGAACGATTTATTTTCACAAAAAGAAAGCTTATTTGTGAGGCTTTCATATTCTAGATCTGGAAAGCGCTAGATGCAGAACTTCTTAAGAAATAAGGGGCGCCATTTGGGTTTCCTTTTCTTTTCACTCACCCTGATGTACACTCACTCACTAGGTCGGCCACTTGAAAACATAATTGCAGTCAGGTTTATACGTGTATTGTTTTAATTTTCAATACTTCAAAAAAAAATTCAAAACTCATCAAATTGCAAATGCAACTTTTTGTGACATTTTTCGAATTGTACCTTTATCAGTGCAGTATCCGAGCATAGACAGGACATTAGGATGTCGGTCCAACATGGAATACACTTGCAACTCTTTCTTGAAATCACTCTGATCGTTGGGCGTAGCAGATTCTAAAACGGTAGAGGAACAAGTATTTTTGATCAGAAAGGTAAAGAAAGAAAACGCGGCAGTTTGAGGTGCAATTTTGTAAAAAGCTCCACGAATGCACTCAATAAGTGCGGGGTTTCTTATTTTCATCGTTGAGGGTTACTTGTACGCCGTATCGAACAAGTTCGATCGATGAACTTGATCAACGGACATGGATTTGTTACGAACGTTGCGGCTGCGCGCCAGGGCTAACCCCGCGAACGATGGTGTCATCACACAATTTGGCTCCCTCTCGCCACCGATATGACTAAGTAGGCCTTGTCCTAAATTCGCTGGCGTAGTCGTGATGTCACGCAGAGGTCGACTGGGTGCGACCATTGTTACTGGTTCACGCACATTAAAACGACCCAGTGGACACGGTGCATTGTGGTTTCGCTGTGGCTGTTGTGAATCCGTTTCCTAGTCATGAAGGGTTTTGAGGCAAGCATAAGCACAACTGTGGGTGTTACTTGTATGGTGATAATCTACTGAAATGCAGTGAATCATTTTCGGGGAGAGTATCTGCGAATTTGTGAAACTGTTCTATGAAAGTAGACAGTAAAAAATGCAGTCTGTGATCGCCACAATTGTTAAACGTACGTGAGCATTGTCGTTGTGTAATGCACGTGAACCGATCCTAACTTTGCCAATGGGGGGGGGGGGGGCCGTCGCACTTTCTCAGCGTAAAGTGGACTACATTTGTCCAACCATCGTCGACGAGCTTGCGTTGATTAGAATGGACCGTTCCGGATTTTGCAATATACCGCCCCCCCCCCCCCCGCGCTGTCCACCTTCGATTCGCGTATACTCTTCACAGTGCTTGTGACTGAAAGTTGACCCCGCTGTATTACACAGTGGTCACCTGTTCAAATGTCGTTATCTGATTGGTCAATTACGGACAGGCAGAAAAGGGTCCTTTAGTTGGAAATATTATCCTCTTCGTCGGGCAATCCTCGATTCGGGGAGTTGTGACTTTTGCTGCTGTCTCCTTTGCTATTGAGGACTGGTCTCGTGGCTATATAGTCTCAGCCGTGACCGTATTGGTCGTCCACAGATGGAGCAGGAGAACTGCGGGGTTGAGTAAGGCTGAGACGCCCGTTCTTTCCTTCTGCGTCTTTTCTCGTCCGCTGAGGGCGTGAGGTCTCAAAAAGCTGAGCTCCGCATGTGATAGCCTTGGTCAATGCTCTCGTCGTTATTCGTCCCGTACGCTGTCAATCGTCGGCATATATCCTCACGCGCTATATGCATATGCATGTTAAAATACAGCGCGAACAGTGACCTCACGCGGCCACTATTTTTATATGCAAATCAGTTGGGGACGATCGAGAGCCTTGGTTCAATCGTCCATGTGAGGTTTTGGGGGTGGTGCTCATCATGTTAATAGCCTTAGCTGACCTTAAATGTCGTTTTCTTATTGGTCGATCGTTGCGTGGAAACTTGCATAGTGAAACGTGGCACAAGTACATAATCCATACACGTACACGTTGTTTGTCTCTGCACACGGCACCAATGCACAAAAACTGTGGTTCCTGTCACGTCCGCGAAAGGCGAATAGCTGCAAATAATTTGATGACGTCTGGATTTACCAAGGTGTGATTAGACACTTCACATATTAGCCCCTCCTACACTTATCTGTATTCGCATACGAGGTCGTGCGCTAGAAATCCAGCGCAAATTAAAGAAAAACATAAGCTTTTGCCGACGATTGAACCAAGGCTCTCGATCGTCCCCAACTGATTTGCATAACAAATAGTGGCCGCATGAGGTCGCTGTTCGGGCTGTATTTTTACATGCATGTGCATAGCGCGTGAGGATATATGCCGACGATTGACCGCGTACGGGACGAATAACGACGAAAGCATTGACCAAGGCTACGCATGTGATGGTGGAGCGCCAGGTGGAGCAGTTAGCTGATTTGTCCTTCCAGGTGTCAATGGGAATTCCACGCTAAAGTTGACCACGCTATATTACACATTGGTCACCTGTTCAAATGTCGTTATCTCATTGGTCAATGAACGACAGGCAGAGAAGGGTCCTTTAGTTGGAAACATTATCATATAGTCCCTCCAATAACTACACATCTGTGTAGTACTTGAGGCCTATGAAAATGCCGTACCTTTCAACATCTTGACAGCCACCGTCGTATTGGTTCCCCTACGGATGATTCCCTCTGCCTCGGCCTTGTAGACCACAGCAAACGAGCCGCTGCCTAACTGGCCGAGGATGTGCAGTTTGTCCCGCGGGAACTCCTTGGCTGGTCCACTGAACTCCGATGCCGATGCTTGAAGAGTGTCAATCCAATAAACATTCGACAATTTCTGCAAGACGGTAAAAAAATGCGTCAAAAGGAAAAGGCCATTGTGCTTTTAAACCGTTTCCGAGATAATAACAAGGTCGGATCGCACTTTCTAGGGCGAAATTATTGACGACAGGACAAGTTCTTACGTTGCGAGTCCGCAAAGCGTCAAATCAATTTCAACTCCGGTATTTGCATTCTCAAAAAGTGGAAACTGGTCTTGACAAGCCATAATCAGGATGATTAAGAATGTGACAACTTTTGGCATATTTACAGAAGATGATGCTCGAAAAATATGTTTTTTGGCGTTTTAGAAAAACTACGCACCTTTTGAATGAGCTCCTGTCCACGCCCTCTATCAACAGCAGACGGCCGGCCGCTTCTACGCCTGCGCCGTGACCTCTTGACGAAGCAAACCACTACAATGACCAGCACGACAATCAAGACGACGACAACGAGAATGACAACAACAATATTGATCGTCGTGGTGTTTGCATTAGCGTCTGCAGTATTAAAACAAAAACCATAATCGATTACATTTCACTTTCAATACGTTCTACATTTTGGGTTTTCATTTGACTGCTTTCATTAACTTGTCATGGTTGGATTACATTCTTAACAGTCCAAGGTCAAAGTTGATCAGATCCCCGAATTGTTTTTGACATGATACTTTAAAGACTTAAAACACTTCTGTCAAGATTTCCGGCTCAGAGTGACACGGACAATTGATCCATATAAGTGTCATTTTGACCCGGAAAGGTGTCATTCTGACCCTGAGAAGTACCATTTCAAATTGGATCTGGATTCCGAAAAATCTGACCCGGAACTTGTGTGAATGTACAGCAGCTTTACCCCCCCCCCCCTGGATTCCAAACATACTTAATTGGCGTAAGCATACATGTACATTTCTAACGTTTGCATTTGTATACAACAATGTTGAAGGAGGCCGAAGGGTCTGTAAGCTACTCACGTTGACAGTTGTCGCCCGTGGCGCCATTTTGGCACAAACAGTCATCCGTGTTGCCTTGTACCATGCACTGTTCGCCATTCTGGCAGGGATTAGGCATGCAAGGGTCATCGGCTAAATCTAAAAAAAAGGTAAGATATTTACGTCAAATGAAGCTTCTAAAACTGTAACATGTTAAACCAGGTGATTACACAACGAAAGAAAACAATGTTCTTTTTTTTTTCGAGAAGGCAAGAAAATATATATTTTTTTCAAAAGCACTAATTTGCAGGCAACATACATTAATTTTACCCGACTAACGGGTTTACTCCCCTTGCTTATTAATTACTAAGATTTATATGTCTGTTTGAAGTATTTTGTTGAGTACTCTCATTATACATTTTTATATTCTCTATTTTTAGCGCATTAGGTAATTTAGCCACATAGCGTGTCAGCGTTGGAGCAAAGGCTTTGACCCTCAAGGCCAAGGCAAAGGCCAAGGCTTTGACCCTCAATGCCAAGGCCAAGGCCAAGGCTTTGACCCTCAAGCCTCGAGGCCAAGGCCAAGGCTTAACCCTCAAGGCCAAGGCCAAGGCCAAGGCCCCGTTTTATGAAATGACCACTGATATAGAACTAATTATAGTCACATGAGTGACACATCATCACGCAAGGGCGGATCCAGAACACAATTTTTTTGGGGGGGCCAAAGAAATTTTGGTCCCCCCAAAAAGTGGGTCAAAAAATTACGGCTTGGGCTTCGGGGCCCCGAAAAAAATTTGAATTCGAGATGCTCTGTGGTGCGATTTGAGGCAATTTCTGACCATTTTAACCGATGTTTTTTTAGGAAAAGATGGTGGTGTGCTCATTGCCTGCCTTTATTGCGACGTCAGATAAAAAAAATGGTTTGGGTGTTTTTTTTTTGGGGGGGGGGGTGGGGGCATGGCCCCTTTTGGCCCCCTGGATCCGCCCTTATCATCACGAATTGCTCGTTTTAATTGCAATCAACATGCTCGCAGAGGCCTATACCGTTTTATGACTGCACTGTATCTATTAAAGTATAAGATCAGCACTTCAATATGGTTTAACTAAACAAAATAATGATTTACTTCTATATTGATACACAATTCTCCCAAGTGTAACAAAATAAACTGATTTGGGAAATTTTTATTTGCTGGCCCAACATGGTCAGAAATATCAGCATTATCTAAAACAGATATATGCAAATCTTTAGCACTTACCAGGGAGACATATACAACCAATCAGATCTATTCCATAGTTATATGCAATTTAAGTGATCATCTCATTAGCCCCACAAGTGTACGGAGTATTTTTGCAGCAAATCTACTACAATGGTAACAAAATGTGATGCTATAAAAGTGGAAGTGTGCCCGACACACGAATCTATAGGGTGCTTCCCTCCTCCATGGTAATACGATTAAAATGATAACAGCAAAATTTCGAACAGATTTATCTGGAAAATGCAAAAATCTATGGGCCTTGAAGAGCCTTGACTCAAAATTGCAAGGCCCTGAACCCTCAAGGCCAAGGCCAAGGCCAAGGCTTTTGACCTCAAGCCTCGAGGCCAAGGCCAAGGCCCTAAAATCCAGCCTTAAGGCAGCCTCAAGGCCAAGGCCCAGCATCATTTAGCCATGAAAATAACCTGGTTCCTGTTCATACATATGTACTTACTAACCCTGGTCTTTCCACTGACTATTCATATTGCCGAGTATGAATATATGCATGTCAAAAAATAGTCGTCATACTCATTGTAGAAAGTAGCCGGGGGCTGGGGGGCTGGAACATTTCATGGGGGCGTCGTGTAGATCAATGATAATTTTTAAAAACTCAAAATCTCAGAGGGGGCGACTGGGGGGACGACAAGGTTTCATGGGGTTGTCGCCCCCACGCCCTCCCCCTACGCCCCCCACCCCGTGGCTACTTTCTACAATGAGTATGACGACTATTTTTTGACATGCATATATTCATACTCGGCAATATAGAAATAAAACTGCTAGGAAAAGTTATTTTCAGAACTAAAAATATGTACTGGGCAGTAGTTATTACCACATGGTGTTACCGCGAACCAAAACAATATCGATACTCCACCATGCAACGCCTAAAATCTTATAACAATGTACTCACTTTGGCAATCCCCTCCACTAAACCCGGCGGGGCACGAACAGTTATAGAAATCGCCAGTGATATCTGGAATACACGTGCCGCCATTTTGGCAGGGATTCGGGTTGATACAAACATTATCTATATATGTAAAATGAATAGAGATTTAATCACCACAGAGCTTATTAGCAAATCATTTGTGAAATAGCCAATGTGAACCCCCAAACTCCTCGGCCGGTCGCGTAATTTCTTATTACCAGGACGGTAGGGACCAAATCATGAATAATTCAGTTGTTTCGATCGGGCCAGAATGTTTATTCATGAGAACAGAACAATGATATCAAGAGCATTGTTGTTATAAAGTCAACCAGTTACATTAAAGCCTAGTAGCAGTAGTAGTTAGAGTAGTCTAGTGGATAGCAAGATGAGCTATGGAAATAAAGATCCCTGGTTCGAATCCACGTCGTCGCTGCTCATTTTTGTCGACTATTTTTCTTTTACAAGTTGATCTTTGAGATAACTTTAATTTGAGGGAAATCGAGAACTAGAACCTTAAGTGCCCTGCAAGGATTCAAAAGAAAAACGGAATTATGCATGACTTGGCCCTAGCTCTTCTAGGAAAAAATACGCTCCCCGGATCGGACAATATCAAAAGAGGGCGCTCTCTCTGTGTTCTGCATATTCATGAAAGTCCAGGGAAATTAGAGAATAAACTATATAAGAAGGAATAATAGTGTTTAAATCACCGACGATTGGCAGCTCATTCGTGCACTGGTTGGAAGAAGTCCTGACTTCTAATCAGATGAACCGAGCTCGAATCTCAATAAGCGTTTTTCACTTCTTCTCATTTTACCATTTAAATAAGTAAAGTGATGCAGGAACATTTCTCACAAGACGCAAAGCCTATCTTGGGTTTGATTATGGAGAACAAGGCATATGCATGTAATGGACCAATCAGAAGATGGAAAGGGGATGTCGTTTGGGAAAAAAAATTCGCTCCCCGGTCCCTATATACGTACGCCTATTGTGATCAACGAGCCTCTTCATACGTACATTCACAATGAAGTTCAACTGAACTACATATAGTATAGACTTACCCTTTAGGTCTGAATCGAAGAAGTCAGTATTCATTATTTCGAAGACAAAACTGTGTGTATTAATGTCTAGTTTCATTCTTTTCTTATTATGATGGGTAAATGTGTTTTACTTATTCAATACCTTCACATGTTGGTACCGAGTCACTCCACGTGACGTTGTTGTAGCCAGTCTCAATGCATTCAATGCTGGATGCTCCATGGAGGGTATATCCCGGATCACAGGAGAAATCTACACGAGTCCCGAAGAACTTGAAGTTGTTGAGATTGTAAGACAGTGAACGCGGGTTGGTGATGGTGTGGTCTCCGTTGGTGGGTGGTCTTATGTCGTTACTACACACTCCTTGTGATACTGCAATAAGACAACATAATACGTATCTTGTGAATTTCTGATGAGGGGATCCATGTTGTTGACGAGTGAATCTCGATTCTCTTCGCAAGTAAATCACAAGCTACTTCACTAGTCCGCTCAAAAGTAAAGCCCCAGTCACACATTTACGGTTTTGAGATACGAATATCCACGGTTTACCAACATCAATCGATCACGATGAACCGTCCAGATAAGTGGAGAAATCGAAATTCTAAGAACGCTCTACGGTTTCAGAACGAATAGCCGCGACTGATCTACGGTTTCTCTACGAATACACCACGGGTTTGTCAAGAATATGGACGGATTGGTGAAGAATATCGACAGTATTACTGAGAACATTGACGTAAACGCCACGGTTGCCTGTTATTGGGCCACGGCTGACGAAGGTTCTCCTACGAATAAAGCTTGAATATTCGTAGTACAACTTTAGCAGAACTCTAGCACATCCTGGCATATCCGTGGGACATTTGTAGCGAATTCGTAGAGATTTCTACCACGAATGAGCTGCGAATCTCCAAGAATATGCATGAATAAAGCCACGAATAACACTACGAATAAGTACGGTTGTCCCACGGATGTCCCACGGTTGCACTACGGATTAATGTTCATGACGGTTACCACGGAAGATATGAACAGTTTTAAACTGCCGTAGCCCCTCCACGAAAACCCAAAGAAGATGACGAATAACCACAGATGTACCAAGGATGAATACGGTACTCCCACACTTTATCACGAATTTCAAACCGTGGAGATCTGTTAGCTGCAAACCGTGAATGTGTGACTGGGACTTAAAGAGGTTGTGGAATGCTCGAAAACATTTTTGTCATTTTTCGGGTATATGTAGCCTAAGGTGTGATGAAATAAAAACGACTATTGTTTCTGTCATGAAATGAGTACAAAAGGTACTTTTGAGAGTTTTTTTTCAGGTCCAGTTTCGACCCGAACGTGCAACTGTGTAAAAGTCGATGTTGCGGGCAGCAAACAAAACACAGTAAATCGTGACGTAATAAATAGGACTCGTGTATGCTACTGTGCATCGGGAGTCCTGTTTATTACGTCACGATTCACCGTGTTTTGTTTGCTGCCCGCAACGACGACTTTTACACAGTTGCACGTTCGGGGTCGAAACTGGACCTGAAAAACAGCTCTCAAAAGTACCTTTTGTACTCATTTCATGACAGAAACAATAGTCGTTTTTGTTTCATCACACCTTAGGCTACATATACCCGAAAAATGACGGAAATGTCTTCGAGCATTCCACAACCTCTTTAACATTGGATGAATGTTTACAAAGGAATGCCCTTGTCTCATTTTATTTCAATAGTTTGTGACATGACGAGGGACTGCTTGATTTATGATGGACTTCTGAGGACTTGTGATGCAGTCAACTGGCTTTGATTGAAAATCCACAGTACATTTGAATGAACTGTAAAATGTGTTCAGTTGGTTCGTTTTTGTACTCACCTCTGTATACGGATAAGAGCCAACCGCCTCCACAGATCTGATCGCTGTTTCCGGTGCACAAATCTTGACAATCGGAATCCGGCGCTTTACCGTGTTTATCGTAGTCTTCATTCCCACACCAGCATTCGTGTTCGTATTCCAGTCCCGCATAATTATACTCGGTAGGTTCCAAACAGTTTCTGAAGCACCACTCTACCGACTGTTTATTGCCTT
This sequence comes from Patiria pectinifera, assembly GCA_029964075.1. NCBI lineage: Eukaryota > Metazoa > Echinodermata > Asteroidea > Valvatida > Asterinidae > Patiria > Patiria pectinifera. The sequence goes on from CM057150.1 coordinate 10,921,261, forward strand.
CTAGTGCTGGACCGACCGGTAGGGAACGATTTTCAGCGTCCCCAAAACATCCCAAATAACCAGGGGCTGGGAAAAAAAATGAAAACGTAACTCGTATCAAACCTACCCAAAACATACATAAAGTTCGTCAAAATGTCCTAAAGGTTTCAAACCAATAAATACTAGATGTACTAAAGATTGAGCCCTAACTACATATTGCTTTGTTTACCAGCAATGTCAGATGCTGATCGTATGATAAAAATCGGAACCCGAACCTCAAAAAATATATTTCATTTAAAAAAAAACACCTATGTAGCACCAAAAATAATAATGACTGGAAAGCCAATTTCATCAGCTACATTTGGTTAAACAAATACTGGAATTGCTCAATCTATTCAAGGAATATTACTATTTAAACGCAATGACACTATCTAAAACATGTTTCGTCCAAAAAAAATAAAGCAATGTATCTATTTATTGGATTGCAGTGCTAATGCAGTTATCACCGTACATTGGGCTTGAAATTCGACTCTTTCTTGGTAAAGAATGTATCATTGGTTTACTGCACAGTTGTTTGACAAACTCGTTGACTTTCCCGCCAAAGTTGATATAGTTTGTTTGTTTGGTTAAAATGATTCATCTTTATCATCACTGCACTTTTCTGCAATATGCAAGTAAGCTTCTGTCCAATTACATGTGTTGCGTGTGTAAATACAGTCTATACACATCTACAATGTCGCCCTCTATGGTAGTTTTGTAACTATACTGAGATTTGTCATAGAACATGTATATATAAAAAAAAAAATAAAAAAAAAAAAAGAAAATCATTTTTTTATTTTGAGGTTTATTGTTTAAAACTTTAGGTAGTTTTGGCCAAACGAAATTTTTGAGACATTGAAAGGGGAACATATCTCAAAAATGTAACGTGGCAGCCATTTTGAAATTCAAGATGGCCGCCATCTGCAGCACTTAATATTTTGCCAACTTGGCTTTTCTTGTTCCTGGGGGTCTAATTAAGGTTTCTAGGTGGCATGTTCGAATCATTCGGTGTCCAGGGCACGGCCCAGGAATAAGCTTTCGCTTCTCAAGCACTCGATTCGCTCTAGGCTGTGTGTGTGGCACCGGTATCCGTGAGACAGTCACCACGGTACATGGAGACACGTAAATGCTAGGAACGTGTAACATAAATATTCATGTCCTCCTGGTTCTTAGCTAATCAGAGTGCTCCGTTCAATTTTCAATTGAAACATTGTCCATGCCTTGTGTACAAGGTGCACGTAGGTGCAGATTATTGAAGTCGGTATTGGAATTGCGTCGACGTACACGCATATGGGGCCGAGGATGCAGGAATCGTTGCAGACTGTTTCCCGCCCCCTCCCCCTGAGGACCGGTAGCTAACGCGCATTATGATTGTTTATTTTCAAATCACTGTTTAGCTGTGTGCATGGACAGTGATTCAACACACGATTATCGAAAAACTCGATCTTGCCTTACCACAAAAAGAACGCAAAATTATCAGTGTCTCCATGAAAGTAACTTTTTTTCATCTGCATAGGTTTTAAACACTGAGCAGTAATTTCTCTCTCTCTTTATTAATATTTGCCAGAGACACTTTCGAATTCAGCAAAAAAATCGAAGGTAATCTTTTCCGAATTTGAACAATCATGGCGCGCCTATTGTCGTTTTTTTGTATTGGTTCGGGCAAACGTTACCAGGAGGCGGGATTCAGACCAGTTCACGTCATGCATACATTTGCACACATCAGGAGGGATGCCTCCTGATGTATGAAAGATTCATCGCTAGCTACCTGTCCCCATATTTGAAATCCAAAGGACAATGGGGACAGGGAATCAGACTAGAATCGTTGCCGCGTGTGTATTATACCGCGCGCTTCACGCAAAACTGGGACGGTATGCGGTTGTCAGCGCCGGTGGTACGGTGCGGTGCGCAGGCGGACTAAACCCGGCCAATTACCGACAGGATATCAAGTCTACCTACCAGCACACTCTCCAGACGTATACTCTTCCACCGCCACCTCGGCAAGTTGCAGAAATGCATGTGCCGCATCTACACCGGACATGGAAGTATTGATGTCCAAGCTGACATACCTAGCAAGCCGCGGTGGCTCGCACAGGAACGGGATCTTGGCTCCCTCCCTAGACTGTTGGCTGGTAGCCGGTGAGCCGCACGGCAGGTTTTCGGCGAAGTTGAGGCTCAGTCCAGCTCGGGCTATCGCCCCGATGAAACGAAAACCTAGAGAAGAAAAATAAAAACAGTTCAACTTTATTATGTACAGACATGGTTATCAGAATGTCTGATATTTATATATGATGTTGATAATTATCTCTGGGTGATTCTAAAAATCTCCTTATTAAGTTTGTATACATTACATATTATTTTGAATGCATATATACATTTTGAAATGAGTGAAAGTTTGCCATATCAAAGTGATTGGTCTTTAGCAAATTTTACCCCATCCATCCGTTCGGAGAGTGACGTTGATTCTACCCAAGCAGTGCTTGCTACCTAGGTCCAACATCCACCAAGGATGCGGATCATTGACATCTGGAATGTAGGAAAGGAAGAAAATGTGTTTAATTCAAATGTAGTTGGTGTATTTTTAACAACTGCAAATAACGTTGTGACGTTGGTGCTGAGGGTGGTGACAGCTAACGATGGTGAACATGATAAAGATTGTTACAGTTGGGGTGCGAGGGGATGGGTACGGAGAGGCAAAGGGAAGGGATTAGGAGGGGAGGTGGTGATGGACAGGAGGGTGCACGTGGGGATGGGACCTGGTATAGCAGGGGAGGGAAGAGGGCATGGCGATAGCGAGGACGGGGGCCAGTATGGAGATAGGGATGGGGGTCAGTAGGTGTATACAGACGGGGCCAGTATTGGGATAAGGGCGGGGATCAGCCTGAGATGGGTACCAGTTTGGCGAATTGGACGAGGATCAGATTTGGCTGGTAAGAGGATCAGTGAGAAGATGGGGACGGAGATCAGTATGGTGATGGGACGAGGATCGGAGTGTGGCCGGGGATCAGTATGGTGATGGGACGGCGATCGGAATGTGGCCGGGCTCGGTACGGTGACGGGGCGGAATGTGGCCGGGGATGGTGATGGACGGTGTTTGGAATGTGGCCGGGGATTATCATGGGGGTTCTGAATGCATTATTGTATGGTGGCCTTCCGCTTTTGCTTTCTGTGAATCGGCCTTCACACATTGGTTTTATTATCTTACCATTAATTATTATTTTCTCTGCAAGGTATGGAAATACATGTCTATTGAATTGAATTAATGGGAATGATGGCTGGACGATGGCATGGGGTGGGAATGAGGACCAATAAGGAGATTGGGGGTGCCAATGGTAGAGGGAGGAGAGGGTTGAGAATGACAAAGTTGACGAGGGAGACGAATTCGACGATGACGTGGGATTACAGCAAATGCAGAAGTACTTCTCATTGTTCTTACCAGTGTGCGTGTAGGTATATGTCTGTCCATCGATGGCCTTATAAGAAGGGTGCGAGTCCCATGTTGTGCTCTGTGATGTACCTTTCTCATAAACAGGGAGGGCTGAAATGAATCAGGATTTTGATAACAACCAAAAGTGGGCACTTCATTGTCCAAGAAGTGTCAGTGTCCATAGTCGAAAATCTCTGCAGGGATAATTCAGCAGCCAAACACTTTCCAGAAGACAAAACACAGTTTCTGTCTTGTCCATTTGTTTGAGAATGTTTCCTTGAATGTGACAACGCATGCTTATTACAAATACGAAATAGGCCCACGTTGAAATTCAATTTGATTCGACGCGGCAAGTGCATGGCGTTTGGCACCATGCCATGTATTTGCCGTGTAGCACGACAGAAATCAAAAGTTGGTCAGGTTTCAACTGAAATGGGTCAAAGATTACACACACCGACCGGTTCTTAGTAACCGGCCAAATTCTGCAGACAGGTTGTAAAATCCTTGTTTATTGAAGCTTGGCCTAGGTAATATTAAACGACTGTAGTCACCTACCAGCACCCTCTCCAGACGTGAACTTGTCCACCGCCACCTCGGCAAGTTGCAGATATGCCTGATCCGCATCTACACCGGGCATGGAAGTATCGATGTCCACACTGACGTATCTGGCCGTCTGCGGTAGCTCGCACAGGAACGGGATCACGGCTCCATTCTGAGACTGTTCGCTGGTAGCCGGTGAGCCGCACGGCAGGTTCTCGGTGAAGTTGGAGCTCAGTCCAGCTCGCACTATCGCCCCGATGAAACGAAAACCTAGACAAGAAAAGACAGTTCTCTTTCAGAAATTACAGTTTCGCAAAAAATATCTTAACAAAATGAAAAAGCTAAACGAATAATGATTCTTGAGGTGAAGAGTAGTAAGACAGTTTACCCCCGCTATCCTCTCGGAGAGTGACGTTGATTCTACTCAAGTTGTGAAGGCTACCTAGGTCCAGCAGCCACCAAGGATGCGGATCATTATTATCTGGAATGAAAGAGAGGAAGAATATTAAAAGGGTCCATGAAGTGCATGTTTCTTTAGAACTTAAAAAAATTGCTACTTTTTAATCCTGTTAAGTGTGTGAAAACTAAGTGACGTTTCTTTTCCGTCAAGTTTACTGAAAAGTGCACTTCTTTCAATATCTAAAATTGTCCATGCTTTTCTAGACAAGAGGGCGCTGTTGCCGTGATGTCATTTCAGTAAGACATTGTCCATATTAGTTTTTTTTTCAAATTGTGAACTTAAAGGGAATATACATCATTTGCTTTTGCTGTAATTTCCAGGAATGGATGGAATTGGGGGGGGGGGGCGGGCTGGAAATATATTGCAAATACAGTTACACTGACTTTTTTGAGGTTTTGGGTTCGAACATGCTATAAAAACAAAGAAAAACGATCATTTTCCTATAGTCTGGTTCCCTGACTCCATATAAGAAGAAACAGAGCAGTTTACATACATTGGGGAATTGTAAGGTCAGGGAACCAGTTTAGCTGGCTCGTACCCGTTCATAGGTTTGTAATCGATTGCAAACAAGTGCTATGGTCAATTGGGGCCAGTATTTGAAGAAAAGCCAGTTGTTTCCAACGCTGATCGGCCGATCAGCGTTGGAAATTGATACAAAATACCACTTTTCTTGAAAATGACAGTATACCAGGTGCCATGATTTTACAGGATGCTTTACACTGTCATTCACTAACAGTCCAGCAAGGTATTTCAAAATGATTTAGTAGTTTTATTTTTTGATGTTTGCAAATGTTGTATTTTCCCTTTAAACATTTTGTTCATTGAAAACATTTGCGAGAAATTGTGTGTTCACTGGTTTACTGCCACACACTGACACAATAACGAATAACTGAAGAAAATAATGCACACGACAGCGAAAAAAAATTCTGGCAACGTTTAGTGCAAAACCAATTGCAACATTAAGGTTTCTGTCTGATATGACATCACACTTTGGCTCATGAATGTGAACTTTCGCATGAACTTTCTTATAAAAAGACTCTTGAAAACGACAAAATGACATTAAAAATAAGATTAATAGGACACTAAGGTCAATTTCCAAGAATTGAATTGAACAAAATATATTTCATGTGCCCTTAAATTGTATTCAAAATTAATGTTGTTGATGATTTTTTTTCGAATTTGGTGAGAGTGGCGATGGCAAGGATTGTGAATAAAATGGTATTGCGATGGTGATGCTTTAAAGGGTAATGCTGATTAAATATCGGTGTGATTGGATTGGGATGGAAGGAACGAAGAGGCAAGGGCAAGGGATTGGGAAGGGGAGGGTCGGCATGGGGATGGACATAGGGGTGGGGTGGGAGTAGAGGGGTAAGGCATGGGAGTGAGAGCGATCAGTACGGAATGGGGATAGGGATGGGGATGGGGATGGGGATGGGGATGGGTACAGGGATGGGGATGAGGATGGCGATGGCGATGGGGATGGGGATGGGGATGGGGATGGGGATAGGGATGGGGTTGGGATGGGAATAGTGATGGGATAGGGATGGGGGATGGGGATAAGGATGGGGATGGGGATTGGGATGGGGATGGGGATGGGGATGGGATGGGGGTAACATTTTAGTGGCCGAAGGTTCGCATGGGGTGAGAATAAGGATCGAGAAGACTGAGGAGGGAAGTAGCCATGGCCTAGCCAGGATTTTGTTAGGGGGGAAAGCACACATAAGCACACATCCGTGTATCTTCCCCCGGCATTTTCTCAATTTATCATTTTTTTGGCGGGGGGGGGGGGACATTTGCCCACCCCACCACACTTACACCCTTGCAGACGCCCATTTTGTTAAATGTGTAATAAATTAATAGCAAAGATGATATACATCCCTTTTTGGGGGTTCTTTTTTTAACCTTTTCGTTTAGTTCTTACCAGTGTGCGAGAAGGTATACATCTGTCCATCGATGGCCTGATCAGATTCGTGAGGCGACCATATTGTACTCTGTGACGTATGTTTACCATCAACAGGGAGGGCTGAAATATATCAGGGATTTAATATAGCAACTGTAATTGGACAACTACCGTTTGAAATTGCCACCAGCGGCGAAATACAAAGCTAAAACATATGAATATCCGGTATTTGTTCTCTCCTTTTATGCAGGTCTTGCCGGAAATAAATGAAAAACACAACAAAATAAATAAAAACACATTAACCACAAAGTCACTCATGACCAAAATAAAAAAAAATGCGTTCAGCCTCCCTCTGACGCGATTCTCCCCCCCCCCCCAACGCCATCTGAATGGGGTGAACGCGAAAACAAAACATGAGTTGTTATTCTGTCAAGGGTAACAGCCGTAACATATAGACTTATAAAGTCAAAACAGAGCTCAAAAACTAAATACAAATATGGAAAAGTCGACTCGAAACGTACACTCGAAACTCGACAAGTCAAGGCAAACTCAAAAAGTAAGGCTTAAATCTATTTTTTCAAGTTTGCGCTCGCGACGAAATCGAAAATTATATCAAGACTCAAAACTTGAAAAATAGAATTAAGCCTTCGATCAGTAATTATAAATGGCCAACAAAATAGCGCACATGTGTGGACAATTGATCGTCCGCAAACAGTTTTGATGCGCGTAGCCGTTCTTAGAATGCCATCGTCGTTCGCTTTTCTGACACCAGTACAGCCATATGGCTGCGAAGGGCGATTTCTAAAGGTTACGTATAACTTTATTCTCAATGAAACTACATGTACACAGACATGTTCACGTTGGCGAGTGAAATCTTTGAAAATTGATTTCTCCCGTTTGGAAGACCATATCTTCATGCAACTTTCAGGATTGATTTCCCCTATATAATGATCCAAGTATGTGCTAAAAGTCGTTGTGATACGTTCATTACTTTTCGTTGAAATTGGAAAAACAGACCTCGCTACTTGCAATTTCGAAAATTGTAACACTGGCGTGCGCAATATCTATCAATCTTTTCAAGCCACACGAATATTAATGAGGTTCCTATCCATTACGGTGTGCAGTAAACAATTGGATAAAAGCCTCCTTCACGAGTTGTTAATTAACAAACATGGGTTTTATCGGAGTGATGTCAAAAGGAGGCATTTACGCCCTTTCCTCAAATCAGGTGTATAGCAAACAATGCATACATGTACAAGAACCACAATTACGGCATATTTTATCCAAGTCTCGGGACCCTATGTGGCCCATTTTTTTTCCGACTTGTCCTCCCCTTTGTAACAGTTTACATGTAGATAGAAGACTAGTAAGGATAGCCGTTAATCTCCCCACACCCCTACATCGGCTACTTCAAATTTTAATTTGAAACGCGCTGACATTTTTTGACAAAATTCTGGGCGATTTTCTTCGAAAGCCTATTGAGGACGTGAACAAAAAGTTATCCCGGTCCATTATTTTTCCCGGGTGGAATACTAATCCGCGCGTGCGGGATCACGTAATCCAGCCCGTACGGATTACTATTCCGCCTGGGCAAATTACTATTATTCAAAAAGGTTTATATATTTTGTTATTATGAACTTGAAATGTTCAGAGTATGTATTACAATGACGTCATTGTGTTATCAATTTGTATTAGATTTGAATCCTAAAAATCAAATTAAAAATAAAACACATTTCTTCAAAATTGGTCGAGGAATGAAAACCAAAACTTGTGTGAAAATATCGTTGGAATACCTAGAAAAATTGTATCAGAGTATCAAAATAATTACAAGTGACTTAAGGTCAAAACTTGTTTATGATACAGAAAAAAAATTGCCCTTGACAACATGATTCCAGAGCACGAAGCCGCTTGACTTTTACTTCCGGTTTAGCAGAAGTGCAATGTGTGAAGACGAAGTCTTAATTTGCATTTTCATGTCTTCTAACAGGACTCAGAAACAAAGTTTCTGGAAGTACTTTGCAAGCTTCTACCCGTTTTCTCCGCCCCAGTCCTAAAATCATAGTAGTTTTTTTTTTTTTTTTAGATTTACCTACCTGTAAGATCGCAGCAACCTCGTTGAAAGCAACAGCAGACCAACAACAGCATCAGGAGCAAAAGCCGGCAAATGCAGACGTCCCAGCCATAACGTGATACATCCACAAGTCCAGCCATGTTTGTGATGTCTGATGGTTGTATTTTAACATTCACAGTGTTGGTCACTTGTAAAGGATCGCGAGTGCGTACAAAATGTACGTTCTGCCGCGATGGGAAATTTTTCTAATCGCTAATTTATAGAACACTTTGGGCCAGCAACGCAGTATACGTTGCCGGTGCCTACATTACATTGGCGTTCAGGTTGACTTCCACCGCCAAGGCGAAACTGTGACAACCAGTCGTAGGCGTCGTTACGGAATTAATAATTGGTATTGCTATAGTCATTAGGGCGTCTCTTTCTCATTCTATGGTTCATTTCCGACCGACCTTTAGTTTTTGGCCTCCCGACCGAAGAAAAACGGCATGTTTTCTATGCCGCCGACCCTATCTTGAATTTCTTACCTAAAAAACAAAGTGCAGAAATGGGGAAAATCCGCCCAAGTAATATGTCTCATATTTTACGTTACCTTCACAATGGCACCAGCACCACGCTCTGTGTTAGCACTAGAGGAGCGTGGAGTGTTGTGGCCTCATGGTTAAGGGCGCTGGATTCGTGGTCTGTGGGTAAAGCTGCAGGTTGTGGGTTCGAGTCCTTGCGGGGGTCATGGTGCGTGTGCCCTTGGGCAAGGCACTTTGTCACTCATTGCTTCTCTCCACCCAGGACTAAATAGGTACCTGTGAGGGCAGAGATGGTTATTGTGATTGAATTAGCTTCCTTGCGCCTAACAGGCTGCATCGAGCTGTATACTCCCCAGGGAGCTGAGATGGTATTTGGAATGTATCATGGGCCTAATGAGCAGGGGTAATAATGATGTAGTGCCTTGAGCACCAGTCCTGGTGGATACGTGCGCTTTATAAATATCCACTATTATTATTATCATTAGCACTACATATACGAGGTTATCTGGTTCTAAGCAATATGTTGCACGCTGTTGGGGACGAGCGCTGCATGTCTGTTTATATGACCTGACAATTCTCCGACGCCCTGACGTCTAAATTGCAGGTCACTTATTAAAAATTAACATGATGGCCCTTTTTTTTTTTTTTAGCTTGGCTCTGTTTCCGGTTTGTCTTGAATCGTTAAAATCACTTGCTTCATGTAGCATGTTTTATATTCTGAAAGAAACATTGACTAATGTTCAGCTGGATCTTTAAAGACAACGCCATTTTTTGTCACCCTCGTCAGATTTCAGACATGACATGACGCAGCAAAGCTCGTCCCTCGTACCATCCGAGTTCATACTAACGCACAAAGTCGTCATTGGATTTCAAATTTTGTAACTGCAAACAATGAATATTACGTAGGTAAATGAAGCCATGTTATACCGGAAAACACCCGGGCGCTAAAAATATTTTTTTTGATCATTTGGTTACTATAACACTGTCATTGGGTCATGACAATATTTGAAATAGAACGATATAATCCACAAAATTGATGCGCATACACCAAGTACAATATGCTACTCAGACTATTACCTTTTCAGTTTTTCATTTTATACAGCCTAAAGTTTGAATGTTTATGAAATAAAGCATTAATCATAGTTTGTTGGATATGGCACTCCATACACATACACGAGAGTCTCGGCTATAATGTCGAAATATTTGAATTGTGCATTTCACGTTTAGTAGAATAATGTTACACTCGACATGGAATAAACTTAAACTATCAAGTCCAAATGTTCAACTTATCTTAAGTGTTGGCCAGTAATCACACAGCCTTGGTTGTTATGAGCAATTATATTTGTTTTGCATATCATAATACAAACCCCATTTTTTAAAAATATAATCATGATGCAACAGTGTTAATTTACTAAACTATCCTAAAAGGCAGTTGACAACATTTTCAAAAATCTCAAAATGAAATTATTAAATTATAATGAAACAACTTGCTTGGTTAATAATTAGTACCAATCATTCTGTGAAATCGTTTCGCCTGGTATAATGTTATTTTCAAAATTTTCAAATTCATCGTGCAAAGATCGCCCTGCCAAACGCTCATTGGATGAATTTTTTCTTCAAATAAGCCACCTATTGACCTCTTGCGTACGTTCGGTACACTCGGATTTTATTTCCATGGGATTTTACTAGCAAAACGCATTCAAAGAGCTGCACCGTGATGGTTGAAAGCCAACTGTGTTTTCCCTTGTTTGTCTTCTACCAATAGACACAAAACTTTGAACACGTTAGTGGTACGATATGCACAATATTCCCCATTCAGAAAATTATGGCAAATGCAAATGTTGTATACTACCTTTAACGCTCCATATAACCTTGTAAATGACGTTGTTTTACAACGGCTTACAGTAAAACATCTCTGTGAAAATCATCGAAAAGAACAGAGAATTTTTTTTTCTTTAATTAGCCTACAGTAAATATTTAATGGTGATGAAGTACCGTCAAAAAAAAAATTCTACAGCATCCATTGCAAGCAACAAAGATTATTGTTGAAAACCGCCTCGTGCTGGATGTTTGTTTGTGTTTTAATCGAAGCTGCATGTTACTTAAACAACCCTACATATTATAAAATTTTATTTACATTAATAGATGCTGTCTTGAATTTCTTCCTTTACAAAAAGTTAATTATCAGACTAGTCGTGCCAGTGCCTTTACAAAATGTAACGCAACTGTGTTTGCTCGATCCATCGATTCGAGTGCGTGCGTTCCGAAAATAAAGATGTGGTTGTTAGTACGTGGACAGCTAATTCAGTTAGCCTAAACAGCGCAGACAATTTCAAAACAGTGCTTACCAAAATTAAGTTACCACGTTTTCGGACCGTTGTCCTTCCTCTGGTGTTGTTCTTGCATTAACAACCCACGAAGATGGGCGTTGCCAGAATTATTTTTTTTTGGGGGGGGGGTGGGGGGGGGGTGGCAAAGCACATCTTTCCCCCAAATCCTTGTGTTTTCTCTTGCATATTCTCAATTTATCATATTTTTCGAGGGTGGGCGGGAGACATATACTCACCCTACCCTATTGACACCCCTGCTGACACCCATTTTGTTGAATGTGCATTAAATTAACACCAAATATGACTTCACAACTCTTTTTCATTTTTTTCCATTTTCTTTGTCTCCCCCCCCCCCCCTTGTTTTTTTCTTTTCTTTTCGGGGAGGGGGGGGGGCGCTTGCTGGCGACGCCTGTGCCCATGAAGAAGGCCCAACGTCCGAAAGAATTAGAACTTCATTGTGTTATTGCTTTGAAATTGTCTGTACCGTTTACTTACATCACCGGTGCTACACAGCTTCTCGTTTATTTATATCTACTTGCCAGCATGTTTTCGCCCAATACGTCAAGGCTGTATGGTTCATTATCTTGTGCGGAATAAATGCTGCATCACTTGGTTTGATACAGGCACTGCAATTTTAGTGTTCATGTATTTTTCCGGTCTTTTTTCCTGACTTCATACAGCAATCTTATTCCACAATCATGGTTGAATTGTTTTATGTACTGCTACACTGCATATCACGTTCTCAAACGGGGCCGTATCATAAGTCCAACGCCTCATAGGTCTGAGGCCTCCCAAGTCGTCATAGGTCCGATGCCACATGAGTTCGGCGCCTGAAAAGTTCGACATCGGAAAAACGAGGCGTCGGATCTATGAGGCGTCGGAGCTGTGGACCGTTACCAAAAAAAGGTTCATTTGTCAGACAAGGCAAGAACGAGAATAAAAAATAATGTTGACGTTAAGTCCGCCAGGACCAACGGCGCACTGTGTATAGCATGAACTAACTAGCCGCAGATCTGTCCGCCATTGCGCAGTTTTTGGCGCAAGGGTTGATGCTACGGGCGTAAATCTGGGGGGCGGGGGTGGGGTCTGGTGCATCCCTTAATGTCAATGTGTAATTGCTAACGCTAACAATTTGATGCGCTAACATTCTGATATTGTACGCAATGTTTGTATTAATTAATAATGGCTGTCGGACTTATGAGGCGTCAGACTTCTGGACAGAAATATGATTACATTTAATCGTCGGACTTATGAGGCGTCGGAAATTGAGAGGTTTCGGACTTATGGGCCTTTAGTTAGTTGGGGGATGCGATTCTGTCGGACTTATGAGGCGTCGGACCTACGAGGCGTCGGACTTATGAGCGGACCCCTCTCAAACAGCCTTCAACATAGAAAGAATCGTTCACCAACAGAGCACATACTGTTCATTTTACAACAGTCCTGTAAATTCACAAAAAGCTGATGTTCCGCCCTCTACTGGTATCAAAGAAACCATCGTGCGTTAAATAGCCTTTGTAATAACAATTGACATAGGAACAGGCGCGGCTCTAGAACCAATATTTTTTTGGGGGGGGGGGCTAGCACGGTGGATCCAGAATTTTTTCAGGGAGGCGTGCTGAAATGTTGACCGGTTATTTTTTTCCAGACACTTAGGCCTCCGAAAATCAATAGGTGGGGGGGGCCTCATGCCATATTTTCAATTGGGAGCGCCAATAAAATCCTAAAATCATTCACACTATATTAACTAATGCACCCTTGTCACGGCTATTTCTTCTTTAGGAGGTGGCAGTTCGCATGCACATCACAATCATTCTTTTTGCTAATGCAATTTTTTTTTTACGGAATTTATTTGGGGGGGGGGGGGCTAGACAAAAAAATTGGGGGGGGGGGCTACAGCCCCCCTAGCCCCCCGTAGAACCGCGCCTGCATAGGAATCTATGTGCTATAACAGCGATTTCTTTTACAGCGTACAGGCCATAACATAATAGTTGGAAAAAAAATCAAGGCATATAATTATGTATCGCAAACAAACTTAACTCTGATTGTATCTGAAAGTGGACCTCCCAAGCTACACGCCATGACTATCCGGTTCGTTAGTGTGACGTCCCTTCAGTTTATACCACGCTATACTGGCCATTAAGTAGCACTGGAACCACTGGAACCGGAACCTACCGCAACTTGAGTGTTTATCCAATCAGAGCAATAATCAGTGGTGCGCGCGTGTGTTTTGACGTTTCTACTAACGAAGCGGATAGAGGTCGCTGTTCATATGGGTCTTCACGATATGTACAGCGTGACAAAAATATCACCGATTTCCGGGCGGTTTTGGGAGCAAAAATGTCGCAGTAGGGGGACAACTTCTCATGATAATCAATCGCTACATCCAGCTGCTGCAACTATATGTGTCCTACGAACCGCCAAAGTCGGGCAACCGCCTTATTTCATATAACTCGCGTATTAATGCGAACGCCCTCTTGTGCGTTCACGTCATGCCCACGATGAGCGTTTCTTCCATACGAACAGCAGTTTGCTAACAGTTTGCTACGTGTTATCATATTTCTATGCCCGTTGTTGTTTTACAAAAACATGGCGTCCAAATTAATAGTTTTTACCAATCAACCGCTTACTTCACATTTGTAATCGTATTTACGCCACGATTTGGTGAAGTCGACTCCGAATGGCTTGCCTATTTAGACCCGCATGATATTTTTTTCGCGCGATAATGTCGGGCACTTTGTTCATAGCTCCATCCAATGTTAGACCGCAAACAGAGAGGGATCCGTTAGACAATGGGTGATGCTCACACGACATGACCACTAGGGGATCTAAAACAAAATAACTCGAGTCGTTTTAATCGGCAGAAACAAAAAAGTCAAATAAATTTACACAAGTTACAGACAGACAATTCTCCTAAAAATTTGGTAAGAACGTGAAATATGCAAACTACATGAATCGTAATGTATTTCAGCCAGATGTCTTTACATTATAAACCATTTGATTATTGGTTGAGCCGAAGGCATCTCCTCTTTCTAGTAGCTCTTTACCGGAACGTAGTGGTTTCTATGCAAGGGGTTTCGCCCGATTTTTCTCCAGTGCAGGTTCTGGCCTTCTCAAGACTTTTCATAGTTAGTGCGTTGTGCAGTTGGTGGTATACATGAAGCACTGTTTGTTCAGTGCATCCAAACCTATCTCGTCGTTTTTGGAGCCTAGAACTACCCTTTCGTCGCCACCAAAGCCTCGTCTGCCTCAGTCACTCTGGCGCAACCAGGATTTGGTTTGGGGAGGGGAGCTCAAATTATTTTTTTTATTTTTTTTTTTACAGATTTGTTAAAAGTTGAATTTCTTTCCAAAAATGTTGTCCACAATTCGTCACCGTCACCACAAAGTGACACTAACATCAAAAAATCAATATTTTACGATTTCGATTTTTTTCCTGATTTGTGATTAATTACACATAATCTATCACCTCAAGAAGTTACTAAGCACATAGTTAATTAGTTTTGTCAAAACATTAATTAACATTAATGAACGTTTGCAACTTAATAGGTCAAAACCGGAAAATGCGTTTTCACGAAGTGTACTATACCATTCTTTTGCATGTAAACTGCCTGCACACTACGCGTCAAAAACGGGTTTTGCGTTTTCACGAAGTAACACAAATGTCACGTGATACACGCGACTCACTTCTGGCGTCATCACGAAGTAGCGCTAACCCATTAGCTAATACACATGGTTAGCGTCACTTCGTGAAAACTCGAACAGCGCGTATTCTGATTTTAGAGTTTTTACGAAGTGACCTTAAGGTTAATTAGTTGATAACTCATTAATATTATTTGTTTTCAATAAAAATCATACATAAACGTGACATTCAAGATCCCAGCTTTCAGACAATGTAAAAAAATATGAATTTTGAGGCTAATACGATGTTCAGATCACCGTTTCAAAACATCACCAACTTAAATCGCTTGTATCTCGAAACTCACATTTTTTTCACTTCGCGGGGGTTAAGGTCACTTCGTGGTGTCGGTGACGAATTGTTGGCCGCAGAAAAAAATGTGGGGTATTTTTGGGCGGCCTAGTTTGACGTTGGTGGCGCCACTACTCGAGTATTAAACTACTCGAAAACAAGCCACATACATATCACCAAGGCCAAAGCGTGGGACTAAGACAAAAAAAAAAAAAAAAAAAATAGCAACCCCTTGGGGTCGAGACCCCCCCCCCCCCCCGGTGCGCCACCGGTCTGCCTCCTCAAATCTCGCCCACTCAAAGCATTTATTAAATGTTTCGCAGAGCAATATGTTTGGATGTGAACTCCTTCAGTTCTCCTTTGCAGCTCAAAGGGTGCAAACAACTCAGCAAATTGCTGGCCGCCGGAGCCAAACATGTGTCACTGGGCGCCGCCATGTTTGTTGACTAAGTTCCGAGCTCTGATTGGCAAGCTGATGGCCAAAAAAACCACCTCTTTCTGTTACGGCATTATTATCCGTCGGAAATCATTTAACCCTCCCATGTTTTGACATTCCTTCATGTACGCCTATATAGGGTTTTATAGTTTATAATTCCAAATAGATTTTACGAAGGCTAGCGGCATATTTAAGAAGCACTTTTTAGGCACATAACGCGTATTATGGCGTATGCAAGATACCCAAAGGAGTAAGGTGTTCAAGTCCAAGGTTTTTTTTTTCAAGGGGAAAGAATAAGTCGTTGCATTGAACGCACATAAAGGACCAAAGGCCTGAACCAATGCATTAAGATTTGTACTCTTGAGTGATGACATTCGCGGAACTTGAGGATTTGTTTTCAACTTGTAAACAATTACAATTAGTCAGTCGAGGGCCGGGGGGGGGGGGAGCTGTTTAAATCTTTGATCCTCTCTTGCATGGAGTCCAAATTGATATTTGTCGCATCTCTTTTAACAAACAGTTCCGGAGAAGGCACGACAAATGCGCCCTCAATAATCAGAAATTTGCATGGACATTAATGTGGAAAGTGCACGGCTATAACAACACATGATACAGGGGATTACCATTATTTTTTATACCTTTCAGTGGTATGGCAATGTTCTGTCAATGTCGAAAGCGCCATGTTCTTATTTTGTTTTCGCTCTGAGCAAATTTTTAATAATGGTCCATCCTCGGCGGAGTTTCCGGTATTTAGATTGAGACTGGGCAGATCTTGGCCAAATGCTTCTCGTAAAAAAAATCATCCTCTTCTTTTTTGGCTGGAACAAAACTTACAATTTTGAATGCTTGGCGTGTATGAGGTCTGGCCGGAGGTAGAATACCAACGAGCACTTTAAAATGTTACACTTCAGTTGCATACACACACAAAAACTATTTATACAATGCAGTAATTCCTCGTGGGTTTCAAACCAGGGGTTGTGAGAATGAACTTGATCTGATCAACAAAAGCAGCAATATGTAAAAAAAAAAAAAAGAAAAAAAAAAGAAGAAGGAAAAGCCACAAGTGTTTTTAAGTACAACATCTTTATTTATCGACACGTCTCTCGAAACGTCAGTTTATCAAAGAGACATTCCAGACATTATTTGTACAAATGCTGGAACAAACGCGTGACAAATTGTTACTCTTAAAACAATCAGCTCAGGGTAAAAGTGACGTCATGTTTTTTTTTTTGAAGCGCGCTTTCAATTTGTTGCCGTAGTCGTGACGTCACTCATATCTCAATTCTGTCCAACCATGATTATCGATTCATTCGCGCATACAAACGGCCAGACGTGATGGTTTGCTTTGGCCGTTGTAAACCCAAGTGTTATAATTGGCTTGAATCAAGCGTAAATACGCACAACAGACTGTGTTTACCTGGTGTGGTGACAATCTACTGTAAAACACTTTGCCCGTTTCAGGTACTAATTCGTGAAAATGTTCTAGAAAGATAGGATGTAATACTGCCGTCTCTGATGTGTGTGTGTTAAGCCTTATGCGTCATAACGGAATACGCGTACACCAACGTCGAGGACGTGAGCCTAACCTGGGGAGGAGGTGACGTCACACTACGACAGCGAATTAACTGGTGCCACTTCCAAGAAAGTTGGTGGCACAGGCTGAGTCGCTAGCACTTGTGAGATATGGCTGCCAGTACAGGAGGACCCCATTTAAAACACGAAATAGGCGAATGATCGCCTTATGGCCGCCATGCCTAAAATAATGCTAAACGTCGATGACTGAATTGTACAGGATGGTGGTGGACCAAAGTCTAAACTTACGCGGCACCAACGAACACAAGCCTCGGTGGTGGCAACTTTACTTCGGTAAAGGTTGACATTCCTCACGGCGTAGTATAACGCATAATTTTGTCTCAAGATGGCGCTCAAAATAGCGTCCTCAGTTCGATGGTATACAGGTATCAGCTCCCTTTTAGCCGGGTACCTGTGAACGATTTCGGTCACTTTTACTCTAAGCGGAATAATTCTTGGAAATTGTCTTTACTTCACACGAAACTGGGTAACATACCACACAGTCCACATAAAGAGAAATGGTCAACATGAAGAAAAAAAATGTCAGTTATAAAAACACAGCACATTTTAAATCATGCCATTAATTCTTTCTTTGAAGTGGCTGCATTCGTCCACAACCCTTCCTACATTATAAACACTGTGATCGTTAGTGGAGGAAGAAAGATCTGTATCAATAAACAAACCAGTCAATAATTGCATATTATTACATGCTCGGATAATTAAACCTGCGTAGGTTTTCCTTTTGGAATCTTGCATAGTTCATATCACCATTTTTTTGGCAATATAAGCCTCTTTTGTTGGCAATATAAGTCTCTTTTGTGATGATTCAGTGACTGACATTATATCAAAACACACAATTAATCTCGTTTAAGTTGGTAACAACAAATACGATATTAATTTCCTTGATTTTCATATTTGACAATTTAAGGGGGAAAATATAATGTGAAATTTTATTTATTTTATAAATCCTAATAATAAATGATATAAAACTACATGTACCTAAGAAAGCAGTAAATATAATGATGTAGTGCAGGTTTAGCCATGTTGATTTCAGTATATAATAAGTATGTGGAAGAGGCTGGTACAAATCCGCGTGCGCACAAAATAAACATCCAGTAAGCCCCGTCCCATGTTGTTCTGACCAATCACAGCCGTGATTTTTGTCCGACATGCGTGCACAGAAGTCTGGGGTGCGTTTTGGCGGTCATAACCAATAATTGGTTCGGTAGTTTCTTGTCAGTAAATTTCTTCAGCAATTTTAAATGGGTTAGAATTACGCATGATCATGTAGTACTCAAATCCCCAAAACAATTAACCAAAGAGAAACCACCGAACCAATTCTTGGTTATGACCGCCAAAACGCACCCCTGACATGCGTGAACGCGCATGATACGCACGCGGCGGGAACAAAATGGACAGTGGGCGGGGCTTACTGGATCGGTTTATTGGTACCGAGAGTGACCAGAACGGCCAAGTACTGAAGAGGGCGAGCTAGTAGAATGAAACTTTTTTTTTGTTTACTTCGGGCGATTCACATTGCAGTGCGAAACCAAGTGTTTGCCACGGAGAGTCTATTTTTCAAGTTTACTGTTGACAAAACATGGCCCATTTGAATATTATGTCAGTACACACTTTAGCTAATATGTTACATATTAGGGCATAGCGTTCTGCCGCCTTACAAAAAAATCTATTGATAAAAAGAAAAGAAAAGGGCAAACAGATCCTCGAATCATACGCTTACTGGACGAAACTACTGACCGGAAAACAAATGACAATTTCAATAGCCCGCTCCGCGAAATTTGTAGACCATTTCCCACAATGCACTGTGAATAATGAACTCTCCGTGGCAAACTCTTGGTGGTGCACTGCATTGTGAATAGCCCGAATTGACAAGTGATAACCCAGAGTTACTTTGTTAACAACGCACAGTTGATTTTTAATGAATGGATATTAAAACAATAATCACCAGCATCCTTGAAAAACATGTACTATTTTGAACACTTAGAACACCTTACCCACAGACTGTATCTTGATTGGCCGACGAGAGTTAGTCACATGGCTTTCTTTATTATTGCTACATTGCTGTTTACAGCCAAGGGTACTATACTCGTACCAATCAAAGTACAATACACATAGCACCCATTATTGTGTGCAAATGCATACGGGTGTGCTAACTATTTAACGATAGGCGTGGCTGCTGATTATAATCAAAGCAACTGTAATCTACAACTTGTACGGCCGTGGGCAAATCCACCTCTTGATGGTCTTATTCACACCAGCCGCCATTTACTTCAGCATCAAGTGCATCGAGCCCACGATGAGGATCAGCCAAAGTAACGGCTTCAGGGAGTCTACTCCGTTGCAACCGTCATCTGCGCAGTAGCAGAGGTCGCCGGTGACCTGGAAATCTTGGTTTTCACCGAAATTGGTGCCTTCAGGAACTACACTTTCGATTATGTAGCGGAAATAAGCAGTAGCCTCGGAGCCAGATAAGCACCGGAGGGGTGGGGCGTCCACATTCTCCGGGATCATGGCGCAACCGCGAGTGACTCCGTCGAGAGATACTTTGTTTCCTGGGGGGGGGGGATAGATCACAATTTACATTCATCTTTCTCCTTTCTTACTTATGATCGACTGCCATGTCAGCTTCTAAAATGTGTTACCGCTTGGGGACTGGCCAGTACTTTTTGTAAAATGTGTCTATCAGTGCAGTAGATTAATTCAAATTCAACTTTTACTTTATCCTGCCAGGAAAAAGCGCATTAAAGCGCCCTCCATTGGCTAAAAAGTAATGGCCTATTAATGTTTCTTCTTACGAAGGAAGACATTAAACCAAATTAACCACCTGCAATAGATGCGGATATTTCCCCGTCAAATTTGGCGCACTGATCGGACTTGAAGCCAGGGAGACTCGGGCAAGTCTGAAGTTGGCCAATCTCGCCGTCAGTACAGAATCCACCCGCAGCACACATGTAGCACTTGAGAGCAACAGCTGCATATTCAATGGGTGAAAAGTAATGGAGTATTATTCAATGGACCGCCAGCATATACAGGGTGAGTCAAAAAAAAAAAATCAGGAAACCCAAATGTCGGGAATATTGTTTTATTGAAGTTCTGCATGTAACACTTCCAAAATCTAGGATATAAAAGCCCAGTTCAAAAGCTTTCTTTTAGTACAAGAATCATTCAAATCACTCATGTACTTTTTAAGTTACGGAATATTAAACACAACCACCGTTTTAAAGTTCTGTCCACGGATCACAAAAAAGGGTGTGCGTTACGAAAACAATTCACACACATCCCCATGTTTTCGTTTTGCTGAAAGAGCACTGAACTTTATTGTGATCCGTGGACAGACCTTAAAACGGTGGTTGTGTTGAAAATTCCGTAACTTCAAAAGTACAAGTGATTTAAATGATTCTTGTACTGCATGTAAAAGAAAGCTTAATGTATGGGGCTTTTGAAAGTGCTACAGGCAGAACTTCACTTAAACAATGGTCCAAACATTGGGTTGTTTTTTTTAACTCACCCTGTAGAGCGCCTTAACTATTGGCAGATCTTAATTCGTTTTACGTTCGCTCGTACCTCCACCCTGCAAACAGGACGTTCGGCCGGGCTGATCTCTTTACGTGTTTTGACCATTTTCACTCTTACCCCCAATCAAAATCGTCAGATTTTACCACAAAAACTGTCTTCTAACTATCACGGCGGCGCAGCCTGTACATATCGCATACACGGCTATGCGATATGTGCATGCCACGCTGTTCAGGAAACAGTCGCAGGTGTACGAGTGCACACACAATGGGTGCAGACCAGTAAATCGGTCCGAAATTACCTACGCCGGCCAAATCACGATTTGCATGCCCTCAAAATCTTCAGTATTTGAGCATGCTGTGGGCCATGAACTTGAGGGTTTGTAAAAATATGGGTGCACAGGACTAGGAGCTTGCAGTTCTGTGAAATTTGGATATAATTTGGACCCTAAAAGCGCTCTATTTTGCAATGGATTATAGGCATCGTTTTTCAAAATGGCGATGGGCTTCAGGACTATTTTCAGGGGTGATCATCTTCAGATGGAAATTTCTCCTAAAAGTCATCAGTTGACCCCCCGAAAATTGAAAAGAAAATGAAAGATGATGAAATAAGCTTTAATTGGATGTGTCTCGAATACCTTGGAGAGTTGTGAGTATTTTCCCCGAATTTTTGAAGTGGGAGCATTTACCATTGGGGTCTATGGAAGTTTATTTACTGGTCTGCTACCCGATATGCCCGACTGTGAATGCGGGCGTGCGCTTGGCCGGTGCGTCATACGTCATCAGTTTGACCTCACAATTTGAATGAATCGTGACACAACAACAACATGCAAGATGGGGGTTACCGGCACGACAGCTCGGCGAGGCTCGGTTTCCGAATTGAAGGTGAAATTTCTCTTTTCTTCTCTAAGGTATGTGAACCTAACCACCACCATTTGTATTTCCAATTCCCACTGAAGCCTACAGGGGCGCATAAGGCAGTTTGAAGACTATTATTTTGTGGTAAAATCTGACGGTTTTGATTGGGGGTACGAGTGAAAATGGTCAAAACAAGTTAATGCTAACCATATACGGCCACGAACCTAGGACTCTACTATCGCCCGACCATGTCCAAATGTTAAAAAAGCAATCTGTAGAGTCCAAGTTACTCGGACTATCCGATTACGTACTAGTTTTATACCAGGCACGCCGATGGAGTTCGACTGAAGTTCACTTGTCATCAAGTCTAGTATAGAAGTTCACAAGTCTAGTATATACTACGTGCGATTTGATACTCTTACTTTCCTGAGGGCGCCCTGTGCAATGACTGAGTCTTTATTGCTATCCTATTCAATTTGGCGCGATGGACCTCTTTTAACCGTTACGCAGTTTTGTGTGCTACACGTTCCACCTGCAGCCAGACAAACTGAAGGAGCTAGGTTGCTGTCGGGAGTACGACCCTTTAATTACTGCTGGTAGGCAGCGTAATTTTCGCTTAAAATTCAACTTTCAACTATTTTAGTGCAACCCCCCCCCCCTCCCCAGGCGTTCACTACAAAAGGAATAAAGACAGTTATAAGTAAAAACTAGACATATGATTGTGGACAAACATAGGGCTGTTTCGGCATCATGATTTTTTATTATACGTCCCTGACTATGCGCATGCATGAACATAAAATCTGTCAAAGTTAGCCGAAAATCGGTTAAACGGTCACTGTGATGTGGACAGGATTTGACCTCGGCAAAACGTGCTCTGCAGGCTGACTGACATGCGATGTATGTGCGTAACGTACATGTATGTACATATAGACGTTCTGTGCATGTTTTAGGGCAGAGGTATTGACAACCTGAAGTTTTAAGCGTGCGCAGGGCATGTCCGAGTTCGCTTATTGCCTCGAAGCTTTGAAATGTTTTAGACCTACCCTTAAATCGACAATTAAAGTAAAAACTAACATAACAACTGCCATGGTTGATTTTTCAGGAATTTTCAAATAAAAAAGGGTCTTTTTATTATCCGGTCTGATGACGTCATTCACCTAAAACTTCGCACACGTCTTAAGTGGGTCAAGGTCATTATATACACCAATATTTAGGCGATTCCGACAAACTTCGCCACAGATATCTATTCAGAATACATTTTTGCAAATGTTCAACCTGTCGCTAGAGGGCGTTCAAAGATTGCATGACGTCATTGGTATATGATTTGAAGAATACTATCGGCCAAGAGACTAACACCGTTAAAAGCAAGTTCATATCTATTACCATTTTCAAATAATAAGCCACTTTCGGTTTTGGCCTTTTTCGACCGGAAGCAAGGGTCACGTGATTTCACGCACACTAAATGAAATAAAGACCTAAACCTACTCTACCACTTGCCGGCAACAGAATACTGCGGACACGTACGGTTGATCTCTTATGCATTTTTAAATATGAAAAGTGTCACAATTTAATTGCCTATAAATACACACCGGACGACGTCATCATTACACAATGTAGTTTGAATTATGGTCTTTGGTTGGACAAAGATTGGTGCAAATTACTGGCAAAGAGTCAAAAATTCCCTTTGAAAATCGACAATTTTTTCTAAATTTCTGTGTACAAAGTCTATGGAAAAAATTAAATATTCAAAAATCTATAATAAAATAGTCGATGACGTCACCATGACGTCAATCTTCGGGGCACATCTTCAGATGTTGGTCTAAGTGTTTCTGATTATAAAGTCAATCGGATTGATTTTAGTGCCCAAAGTGCCTTCCACTGTAAAAACGTGTACAAACGCTATGGGGAAATGGCTGAAAAAGAAGAAGAAAAAAAAAGAAACTAGAGGTCTATGTCTGTTTGCAACAGAACATAGGGCTTTTCCGCATTATGATTTTTTTTTTAATCAATAATATGCCCTGAATATGCATGAACATAAAATATGTCAAAGTTAGCCGAAAAATTGGCTAAAACGGTCACTGTGGACAGGATTTGACCTCGGCAATACGATGTATGTGCGTGTGTACAAGGTCTTTGCTTGGACAAAGAGTGATCTAAATAAATTACTGGCAAAGAGTCGAAAACGCACTTTGAAAATCGACAATTATTTTTAAATTTTTGATGACGTCATCGTGACGTCACTTCGAACTTTGCATACTAGTATGATTAACTACCTACCCACCAAGTTTCATGACAATTGGACCTTTCCTTATATGAGTTTTGAAAAATCGCATTTTGATGACGTCATGATGACGTCACACATGTTTCAAGTTTTGTGCGAATAGCTATTACATAACAGACCAAATGCAAAAAAGAATTTTGAGTTCGGGAGATATGGCTAAAAGGTCAAAAAAATATTCATATAAAATCTCAGGATGACGTCATCATGACGTCACCTCATTTTTAACCTATAACACATCCTGGTATAGCCACATACCAAGTTTCAACCCAATCGGACTTATATTTCTGTAGATATAAGACTTCACAATATGTACGTACATTTTCAAAAATCAGTAAAAAATTAGGTGATGACGTCATCGTGACGTCAAAGTCTTGGCATAATTTTTGTGTGAGGGTCTTCCTTGGCTGTAACTTTGATGACGATTCCAGATCGCCAAGTTATGAAAATGGTGGCTTGAAAACGTGTACAAAGTCAATAGGTTAAAAATCCCACAGCAGAAAATCTGCACCTTTAAATACGTGATTTGCCTTTAAACTGAAACATTTTTATAAAACATTACTTGCTATTCTAACTCTTGGGAATATTTTCAATCAAATGACAGGCGTAAAAAAATACGATTTCTTTTTCCTTCTCATAGTAATTCTCAGCCGAAGTTCAGAACTACTCAGTAAGATATATCAATGTTGTGTAGGGAAAGACTTGTGGAGAAAGCTGTGTACAAAGTCTATGAGAAAAATTAATTATTAATAAATCCATAATAAATCACTTGATGACGTCACCATGACGTCACTCTTCGGGACACATCTTGGCTATAGGGACTATGTTTATGCCAACTTTCAATGATATCTGACAAAGATTAATGCCAAAAGTGCTATAATACGTCGCTGTCTATGCGCATGCATGAACATAAAATCTGTCAAAGTTCGGCGAAAATCGGCTTAAACGGTCACTGTGGACAGGATTTGACCTCAGCAACACGTGCGCTGCAGGCTGACTGACATACGATGTATGTGCCTATGTACAACGTACGTGCATGTACATGTACATTGTGGACGTCCTGTCCTGTGCATGTTTTGAAGCAGAGGTATTGTCAACGTACAGTTTTAAGCGTGCGCAGGGTATGTTCGAGTTCGCTTATCGCCTCGAAACTTTGAAATGTTTTAGACCTACCCTTCAATCGACAATTAAAGTAAAAACAAATATAAAAACTGCCATGGTTGATTTTTCAGGAATTTTCAAATGAAAAAGGGTCTTTTTATTATAACTTCCGGTCTGATAACGTCATTCGCCAAAAACACACATTCGCACACGTCTTAAGTGGGTCAAGGTCATCATAAACACCAATATTTAGGCGATTCCGACAAACTTCGCCACAGACATCTATTCAAAATACATTTTTGCTAATTTTCAACCTGTCGCTAGAGGGCGCTCGAAGATTGCATGACGTCATCGGTAGATGATTTGAAGAATACTATCGGCCAAGAGACTAACACCGTTAAAAGCAAGTTCATATCTATTACCACTTTCAAATAATAAGCCACTTCCGGTTTGGGCCTTTTTCGACCGGAAGCAAGGGTCACGTGATTTTACGCACACTGAATGAAATAAAGACCTCAACCTACTCTACGACTTGCCGGCAACAGAATGCTGCGGACGCGTACGGTTGATTTCTTATGCATTTTTAAATATTAAAAGTGTCACAATTTAATTGCCTATAAATAAACACAGGATGACGTCATCATGACGTCATCATTCCACAATGTTGTTTGAATTAGGGTATTTGCTTGGACAAAGAGTGGTGTAAATGAATTACTTGCAAAGATCAATAATATGCCCTGACTATGCATGAACATAAAATCTGTCAAAGTTAGCCGAAAATCGGCTAAAACGGTCACTCAGGACAGGATTTGACCTCGGCAACACGTGCGCTGCGGGCTGACTGGCATGCGATATGAACAACGTACGTGCATGTACATGTACATGTACATTGTGGACGCGTCGCCCTGTGCATGTTTTAAAGCAGAGGTATTGGCAACCTGAAGTTTTAAGCGTGCGCAGGGCATGTCCGAGTACGCTTATTGCCTCAAAGCTTTGAAATGTTTTAGACCTACCCCTAAATCGACAGTCAAAGTAAAAACTAATATAAAAACTGCCATAGTTGATTTTTCAGGAATTTTCAAAGGAAAAAGAGTCTTTTCATTATAACTTCCGGACTGATGACGTCATACGCCTAAAACTTCGCACACGTCTGAAGTGGGTCAAAGTCATTATATACACCAATATTTAGGCGATACCGACAAATTTCGCCACAGACATCTATTCAGAATACATTTTGAAAATTTTCAACCTGTCGCTAAAGGGCGCTCGAAGATTGCATGACGTCATCGGTAGATGATTTGAAGAATACTATCAGCCAATAGACTAACACCGTTAAAAGCAAGTTCATATCGATTACCACTTTCAAATAATAAGCCACTTCCGGTTTTGGCCTTTTTCGACCGGAAGCAAGGGTCACGTGATTTTACGCACACTAAATGAAATAAAGACCTAAACCTACTCTACCACTTGCCTGCAACAGAATACTGCGGACACGTACGGTTGATTTCTTATGCATTTTTAAATATTAAAAGTGTCACAATTTAATTGCCTATAAATAAATACAGGATGACGTCATCATGACGTCATCATTACACAATGTTGTTTGAATTAGGGTCTTTGCTTGGACAAAGAGTGATCTAAAAAAGTTACTGGCAAACAGTCGAAAATGCCCTTTGAAAATCGACAATTTTTTCTTACTTTTTGTGTACAAAGTCTATGGAAAAATTAAATATTCAAAAATCTATAATAAATTAGTCGATGACGTCACCATGACGTCACTCTTCGGGGCGCATCTCCGCTATAAGGACTATGACTTTGCTTAATTTGAATGATGTATGACAAAGATTAATACCAAAAGTGGCACTGAGAAAAAACGTGTACAAAGTCTATGGGATTTAGGCGACACAAAGAAGAAGAAGAAGAAGAAGAAGAAGAAGAAGAAGAAGAAGAAGAAGAAGAAGAAGAAGAAGAAGAAGAAGAAGAAGAAGAAGAAGAAGAAGAAGAAGAAGAGAGGAAGAAGAAGAGGAGGAAAAGGAAGAAGAAAGAAAAAAAATGAGAACAAAAAGAAAGGCTTTTCCGATTTTTTGCGGAAAAGCCAACTAGACTTATGTTTGTGGACAAACACAGGGCTGTTTCGGTAACTTTCTGTGACATGTGACATGTAAAGTTTCAAGTATATGTTCCATCAAGCAAGAAACTGTTCAATTGAGCACTATGTTCTGTTTATAATAAATGGTGGCATATAATATGTGATTCCATTCTCATAGGGCTTTGAATTATGACGTCATATGTCACGTGATGACGTCATGATGACGTCACATAAAGTTTCATCTATAACTATAATATAATGGTAAAGAAGAACTTAGACAGAGTATACATCGTTGAAAGCAAGTTCACATCTTTCACCAATTTCAACTTACAAGGCACTTCCGGTTTCAACCAGAAGAAAGGGTCACGTGATTTTGCACATATTAAAAAAAAATGAAGACCCTCGATAATTCTATCAATTCCCGCAAAAATCATGTTCAGGTCTCTCACGGTTGATTTGATATTGATTTTTAAAGATTAACCCTATTAATCTTTAACGAGACGTCACGTATGAACTCATGATGATGTCATCATGACGTCACTTCAATTTTCATCTATAACACATCCCGGTCTAGGTACATACCAACTTTTAATCCAATCGGACCAGTGGTTCTGTAGATACTGGCTTTCGAAACATGCACGTTTAGTATGACGTCACATGTCACGTGATGATGTCATCATGACATCACTTCAATTTCCATCTATAACACATTCCGGTTTAAGTACATACCAAGTTTCAACCCAATCATGACGTCACTTCAATTTTCATCTATAACACATCCCGGTCTAGGTACATACCAACTTTCAATCCAATCGGACCAGTGGTTCTGTAGATATTGGCTTTCGAACTATGCACGTTTAGTATGACGTCACATGTCACGTGATGATGTCATCATGACGTCACTTCAATTTCCATCTATAACATATTCCGGTTAAGTACATACCAAGTTTCAACCCAATCAGACCTGTAGTCAATGATATATACGGCCTTCAAAATATGCACCTATATTGTGACGTTACATGTCACGTAATGACATCATCGTGACGTCACTTAAATTGTCATCTTTAACACATTCCGGTTTAGATACGTGCCAAAGCAATCCAATCGGACCTGTAGTTCTGGAGATATAGCCCAATCTGTCAGATCTAGCCGAATTCTGCTAGAAAACGGTCACAATAGAAAAATCGCATATAATGTGACGTCACGTGACTCATGATGACGTCACGATGATGTCACTTAAATTTTCGTCTATAACACATCCCGGTTTAGGTACATACTAAGTTTCAACCCAATCGGACCTGTAGTCATGGAGATATACGGCCTTCAAAATATGCACCTATATTGTGACGTCACATGTCACGTAATGACATCATCGTGACGTCACTTAAAGTTTCATCTATAACACATTTCGGTTTAGGTACGTGCCAACTTTCAATCCAATCGGACCTGTAGTTCTTGAGATATAGCCCAATCTGTCAGATCTAGCGGAATTCTGCTAGAAAACGGTCACAATAGAAAAATCGCATATAATGTGACGTCACGTGACTCATGATGACGTCACAATGATGGCAATGTTCGGCACACAACTTCAGATGCTGGTCTAAGTGTGTGCCAAGCATAAAGTCAATCGGATTGATTTTAGTGCCCAAAGTGCCTTCCACTGTGAAAACGTGTACAAATGCTATGGGAGATAGCTGGAAAAAAAAGAAAGAAAAAAAAGAAAAAAGTGCCGAAACAGCCAAAAAAGAAAAATCTTAATGAAAACAAAGGCTGTTTCGGCAAAAGTGCCGAAACAGCCAATAAATTCTTCTAAATTCTTCTAAAGCACGTCCACAGTTATCATTGTTTTTGATCATCAGATACTAAACCTGTCTATATTTTACTATTTTTTTTTTTTACAGAACTGGTAAGTTGATATATCGGCTTAGAAGAGAATATCAACAGCTCTCTTTCCTTGAATATATGCGACATCATCTACACTGCTACTTTATCAGCTGGAGGTGTGGTTGAATCCCTGGCCTCTTCAGAGGAGGATTCAAAACTGAAACTTTGGCTTAGAAAGCAAGACATACGCTCCATCCTGTTTTTGTGCCGTTACTGCACAAGATTTGATGAGAACTTTGATGAAGTGATAACATTTACTTGAAGTTGTATCAGCACGACTAGTTAGCATTTGACATTTTAATGAAAATAATGAGTAACTTCTAGATTTCAAAACTACATGTACATGTATCCTTCTGTTCATTAGTGTTGGTTTTATTCATTTTTATTCTTTTCATTTATTAAAAATAAGTACCAGTAGAAAAGCGAATTCTGTGAATTTTAACAGTGAGACTAGCCACATATGACGATCCAAATCACTCTCTTTACCGTGTAAGCATACAAAATAGCATGAGTTAAGGTTTTGTTTTCTTTTTATTGATATACATATTAACATTTTTTAGTGCTAATCAATGTATCAATAAATAAGTAGCTGAAATTTTCTTTGACAAAAGACTGATCTTAAGGGTTTTCTCCAAACCAAGATGGCCAGGGCTGTTTTGATCAGATAGCAAATAAATGTTCAACAATGGTTGATTTCTGGAATTATTAAACCAGACTCTGACTTCTGATGGTCCTTTGATTTATAATTGTATTTAAAGCCTTTTTCATTCCAAAAAGGTGGTCTTTTTTACACACATATTCTTTAACTCTCAAATATCCTGGGTCTGATTGACCAAGAATCTGAATCCAAATTTGCTCAGTCCTTTTCTGGGTAAGAAGGGGTCCATTTTTGACCCAGAAAAGGACTGAGCAGACTGAGTCTGACCCAGGAGTTTCTAGAGTGTAGGATGTGACAAGCTATAGTGCTGTAGTTTTGAAATTGGAAGTGCCAACGCAAAGCCTCAACCGGAAAATGTCGTTTTTTAGCATACATACATGTACATAACATTGGCAAACTTTGATGAAGTGTAAAACAAAAACTGCAGCAGATTTTCTGGAGAACTTCTGACATAGAGCTTGTGATGTACTGAACCCCCACATATGTGCATTAAAAAAGTAGACCCTGTGTTGCTGGAACGAAACTCATTTTACAGCCGGCTTTTGAGTTTCAGCTGATGGCCTATATTCACGACATGGTCTCCAAGTCGCAAATATTTGCGCCAATATTGACGCTAAATTAATTCACGACATGGCCTCCATGTCGCAAATATTGACGCCAATATTCACGCCAATATTCACGACATGGTCTCCATGTCGCAAATATTGACGCCAATATTGACGCCAATATTCACGACATGGCCTCCATGTCGCAAATATTGACGCCAATATTGACGCCAATATTCACGACATGGTCTCCATGTCGCATATTTCACTATGGAGCGCCCATAAGTACCACAGAATAACACAAGTGATCTTGCATGTAAGGGAATTCTTTTGACACAAATTGAACGGCTATGTATCCTACAATGTCTAACATTCCACATACTAACGGTACCACACATGTATATTAATAAAGGTTTTCCCAGACAATTTCTTAAAATGTTCATTCACTTCTGAAAATCGGTCATTCATTTTCGTCTGAATTTGAGAATCGCTATGAACACACGTTTCAATTTCGCTACCATTCTTCGATTCGATTTTAAGTTCAATCAGGTAAGTGATTTAGCAGCACCTTTCGTTTATGTCCCTTCAGATTCGTTGATAAGATTTCTTTTTCGCTTTTAGAGGGCCATTTCAAACATTCACCATTCCATTTTCACGTTTAATTTAATGCATTCGGGGCCAGAAACCAGTAGGGGTTCCTTTTTCATTAATCTTCAATCAAATAAGCTGTAGCTGAAATCAAATTAGAAAAAGTATGATTGCGTAAATGAATGCACAGGTAACGTAATTGTCTGTCTGTTTCTAAAAACCCGAATGCCCGGACAACGAAAACGATTGGACTTTTGTTGAAATGAAATGGGATTAAGAACGTGCATTCAAAATTCAGACGAGAACGAATCACCGATTTTCATAAGTGACTGAACATTTCAGGAAATTGGCCTGAAAAACCTATAGTTTTAAATATTTATGACCTAGTACTTTCTATCGCTAACACGCCCCCAAGCATGTTTGTGGTTGTGTATACAACGGTGTGATTACGCACCTGCCGTCAGAGATCAAGTTCCTAGATCATGAATATTAACCATCCTTGGAGATAAAAAAAAACATGTCACACCTTTCTTTAAATCAAAACTGATCCCAGTTAATTCGGGCTCTGGTGTTGTGGTTATTATTTTGGATGGAGCGATTTAAGCCCTCCCCATCCACACTCCCCCATGGATATATCGCAGCTGCCCCCCCCCCCCAGACATGCCCCTTAAAGACGGCGAAGATCAAAAGAAAATAATCAAGCAGAGAAACTAGGTACAGTTTTGTACAGTCTAGGGGGCTCTTTTTGTAATCATCCGGGGGTTAAAATTGAAGGAAACAATGACTGTTAGAAGCAAATTGCTCGGTATTTAGAAAATACCACATGCACAATTTAGCGAAAATTACATCCTTTATCCATAACAAAGAATAGGGTTACTAACTAAAGAAAATACCCCATTTTGCGTTTTGCATTTTTTTTTACATTCTCATTAAAATGCACCATTTTACCGAACTACTTTTACCGAACTATTGTATAATCCATGAAGTCGGTTTTGCGGCCGTACCCGTCTTCGATATATCCTTACACCGGATAGCATGCCTTTCTGTTTCATGAAATTTCGTGGTGAAAAGGAACTGTGTCAAAATCCCATAAAAAAATCTAAAGGTAACGATCACGATACAGTAGTATTGAATATTAATTTTCAACGCCTTCCACAAGTCAAACATTCACCATACCTAACTCTGAAATTCAGAACGGAAATGTTAAATCTTGAATGTTCAATCATGTTTTTTTTCCTCAAAATAAATTTTTGCAGACACGCCGTCTTGCCATAAACACTGGATGAAAAACAAACATAAACACACGAATGAAAATAAATAAACATACCATTGGAAGCTGCACAAACAACCAGCAGAAAAATCAGCAGTTTCCCAGCTGTAAGAAAAGGAATAACACATGTTAACCTCCCCATCTTCAGTTTTCATTTCTGTTTGACTTTTATCTTTAAATTACACAATACCCAAACGTTTTCCAAAAAAAAATAAAAAAAATTATCACGTATCCGAAGTATTCGTTTCAAGTCACCAGAAATGAAATATAATGACAGCATCATTAAAGCGAATGACAAAAGCCGAATTTCACATTTTAGGACGAATCGGTTTGCCAAAAAATGAATTATGCTGAACCTTAACTGAAATCTAGTGCTGGCCTTTTGAAATTGTAATAAAAAATTGAACTTGGCGATGTTTGGGGACGAAATTGAGGTATTGAAATCGGGAAATCGTGTGATACAAGTGTTAAAATGACCGGGGAAACCTATATTAAATAGCACTAGAAACGGATTTTTTTAAAGCTTTATACATGCGCAGTTTTGATGTAAGACACGTACGCGCACCCACAAGTATACTGTGCATGTACCTCTGTTTCATGAACAGCGTAATGCGGTGTGGTCCCCCTCCCCCTCCCCTTCCCTCGCTTGTCAGTAGTGCAACCCGTCTGTCCAGGTAAAACCACGCCCCCTTTTTACCTGGACCCGGGCCTCTCGACCATTCAGAACGCTGCATCTAGCCCACGTGACAACCTCATTAGCATAAAATGAGGAGCTAGCCCCTACCATGTCCAGTAGTCAATAGGGGTGTTTCAATGTGTGAGGGACGTAAAAAAAAACATACAAAAAAGATACAAAAAAAGTACATGTATAGAGAAATACAGTACATGTACATGTATTCATACTGAGGAGGGTCATTGAACCTACCTATTAGTAAAAAGGGTACAGCCTATCATCTTGACGGTGCGCAATCGATAATCACAATGCTTTTGTAATCTCGAAGGGTGATTCCGTGACGTCACGGTGCTGAGTCATCAATGGACGGTAAACAACTAGGACAAGTCCTATCATGTCCAGTGGGATTGTCCGAAATTCGCGGTGCTTTTACACGTTTCTGGTACGCAATTGGATTCGTGAGCGTACGTGAGCGCATTTTACGTTAGAGCATAGATCATAGCGTTCATTTTTTTTAACGAACCTGTATCCCAACTTAAGCCTAACAAAAATCCAAAGAGGAACATAAAGCTACTGAAACAACTTTCAAAGCAACAGGTGCATGTACACAACATGTTTTTTTACATTGTATATCCTAAACAATAAACATACATGTTTCATGTACACAAATAAATAAAAGACGACACGGGAGGCCTGAAACCAACCGGAACTCACCAGAAAATTCCTTAAGTGGTCAACGGGCGATATACAGTTCTCAAGTATTGTATTCGTGATCACTACGGAAAAAAATTATTTATGTATTTGTAGTAAACAAACACTCACCGGTGAACAGCGTACTTGCACGGTATAGTCCGATGACTGTTTCAACCATTTACTCATTTTTACTCATCAGTAACTCATTTTTACTCATAAGTGAAATGAGTAACTGCTCATTGACTCATTTTTACTCATATGTAACTCACTGAGTAAAATGGTTAAATGAGTCAATGAGCAGTTACTCATTGAGTTACTCATGAGTAAAAATAAGTAATTGAGCAGTTACTCATTGAGTTACTCATGAGTAAAAATAAGTAATTGAGCAGTTACTCATTTTACCTATGAGTAAAAATGAGTAAATGAGCAGTTACTCATCTTACTCATGAGTAAAAATGAGTAATTGAGCAGTTACTCATTTTACTCATGAGTAAAATGAGTAATTGAGCAGTTACTCCTTTAACTCATTTTTACTCATGAGTGAAATGAGTGGGCTAAATGCAGCGTTCTGATCGGTCGAGAGGCCCGGGTCCAAGTAAAAAGGGGGCGTGGTTTTACCTGGACAGACGGGTTGCACTACTCTTGTCAATGTCTACGGCCGGGAATTAAATGGATTTTGGTTACCCCGTGTCAGCGGTGATGCCAGATTTTAATAATTGTTATTCCTTTTCCCTTTTCTTTTGTAGTATAGAGGATATAAGACTTGGTTTGAGTTTAGTGTAATCGTCTGTTGCCCGGTCTTTTGTCTATTTACAGCTGTCCTTTAAATTCATAGATTTGCATTTCTTTTAGCCGTGGTTATGTAAAATGTCGGGGGTTTTCTTTCATGCGTACTGGAGCGCAAAGCGCGGGAATCTGGTACAGGACAGAAGCTTGTACAGACTCAAACCGACGTGACGCATGAAGCGATAGATGCAAAATCTTGCCCACATGCAATTTTGCCGAGTTATTTTTCCGGTTGTGTTGTGCTTCTAAATTCCCACCGAGAGGGTGAAGAACCGTAAGTTGAATATGTTTCACTTTGGGTTTTATTTTCTTAAATATTCCTGATGTGTATTTTTATCCACAAAAATCTGTGAATTTTGCATCCGTATGTATGTATTGGAAATGTAGTATGACTCGTTCTGGATAGCTGAAATTCCAAACCTTTGTATTGTGCATTTTTTATTATAGCTTAGGGTAATATAAGTCTATGTGTAAATTAATTATTTTCATTTATAGACGGCTTTTAACTTTTGGGGAGTGGCCGAGTACATACCATACTGCGTAAACCTACTTTTGTCTGGTTGCTGCCAACTGAGGGCGCCATTGCAACGCAGTCTGCTACCTAGACGTCCCCCCCCCCACATTGTAGCCGGTACTGGAGGTCTCCAGACAGTGCAGAGCCCCAGCGCGTAGAAGTGGCATCGCCTTAGCGTGCTTTCCTACCATCACCGGTCCGACTCCTAGAGAGGAAATTCTCCGTGTCATTTGGATTCTTCTGATCCGGAAGAACCCATTGTTATCTTCACGGAAGAGACATACTGACGCACCTTCATGACCTGCTCGTGTCACTGAACTGGTTGCGTTAACCCTAAAGGGGCCGGGGGGCGGAATCCGCCCCCCCCCCTCAACATTTTCCGTGATAGCCTCTAAAAAATTTTTTTTCGCGACCCAAGCTGTTATGACTTTTTAGCCTCGAGCTTTGCGCATCTTTTGGTACCAAAAACATAAAAATCGGACCACGGGTTGCCGCGTAGCGAAAAATTTTCCGGCGCTACGCGCCGTGAAACCGAATTTTTGCATATACGTCGTGTACACAGAGCAGAATTGCCATTCGTACATATGAATAATTAATTAGCCACAATTCCAAAACCTTTTGACCTATAGTCATGAAATTTCTTGGGTATGTTTAGGAAGAGTTGCTCTATGCATGTGGAGAAAATTTTTCGTCACTCCATGGCCGAGATCTTAGGGGGGGGGGCGGAATCCGCCCCCCCCCCGGCTGAGAGATGGTCAAAATAACCCGGCCCCTTTAGGGTTAAGTATTTATTCAGCTTCAATTTAATTCATTGTATATTTTTTAGTACTAAGATTGTAATTTGCAAATTGTACTGTGTGAGAAGGAATTCCTTAATATTCCCTGATACATGTACTTGTACTGATAATTGTGCATTTCATTTCTCATAATCATATTGATTTGCACACTGTAGACGAGTGAATGAACAGTTGCTACTACTAGCGAGTTTTATTGTTCATCACTGAATATAATTTTAATATCGATATTTGTTTGGATAATTCCTGAGATATATTTGGATTCAAATTGGAATTCATACTTGTACTTGTCCTTTCTGAAAACCAAATTTAGGCAAGTACTCCATTGTTCAGAAGGGAGGTTGCAACCTAAATTTTAGTAGTGTTGATTGGGCATAACTTCATGTAGGTACTCTGTTTATATTGATGTATGTACCTGAATGATGGTGATAGTGTGACATTTTGTGTTTATTGACATCACCAGTGCACACTGTAATTTGGGAGTTTAATCCGTGTTCATTGATTGATTATTGTCTTGTATATATTAAATTATTTTCTTGATTTCCTTCATATTTAAATCTTGTGTCTGTGATAAATTATTTTGCTTCCTCACTTGGGTAGATCAGCAAGCCCAAACTTGATTTTTTAGACTTTTTCTAGTCTAGCCGTGACACCCCGAACCAGACCCCCCCCCCCCTTCCCCACACTCGCCGGCACAGATTTACGCCACTGCATTATGCACATTATCATAATTGATGTCACCCGCGAGAAGGAATGGCGGGAACACATTAGTATGCTGTGCACCGAAGGGCATGCCACAACGACATCACTGTGTACGTTTTGCCATTGAACTTGGTTTATCCTGTACAAAAATGCGAGTGGAGTTCTCTAAGATGAACAGGAAATTTCACTTTCCATCCGAATCGTAAGCCAACCTTAGCATCATCATCTTGATTCTTTATCTGTACAGGATACGGATGTGGCGTATTTTGTAGTTTTGGGAAATGTCTTTGGTCATATTTCTTCGGAAAATCTTAAAACCATCCGTATTTGGGTTTAGCTTTGGCGTTTACCAAGCTAGCGCGTACTGTCCTATGAGAGGAGCTTACTCCCGGTATGATATTGTTTGTGTTCCATCAAAGTGTTATTGTGTGGTAAGAAACAAAATGCTTACCCATTGTGACGAGTCAATGAAAGCTTCGACAAGGGATACTGGAATGTGCGATTTTCAGATCAGCTTTCTCCGCCCGTTTTGTGTCTGGCCGCAAGCACGCATATACGTTCGCGTCTGATCGATCTGCTGACTATACCCTCACTGTAGGGCGATACCATTGTCCAGTATGGGTGAACACTATATGAATATATATGGGTGAATACGATTATCATTCGAATCAATAATAAAGAAATGAAATGTAATTACAACAACATTAAAACGAATTTCAGAAAAAGAAATTGCTTTTTTTTCAATTCAACGCCGATTGATACACGTCGAGACGAATTGTACAAATTTAGAATGAATCTGTGTGCTCACAATTTTTATTATACTGAACCTTAAATGAAATGTAGTACTGGCTTTCTGAAATGACTGAAGGAAGAACGTAGTCTGGTCCCTTTCCAGTCAACTAATACAAAGAAATAGCAGGGTGAAGGAAACATGGATGTCCATGATGACGGACACGAGAGAGGAAGGGTGCGGTTTCGATTGATAATTCATGTTGTTAAGTCAGCTGCTGACAAGCTGAGTCATTTTTGGAAGTGTCCTGGACCAACATTAGATATGTGTGCAGAGATCGGTTCATATAGTATGAGGGCTAATTAGCTGAAATAGCTCCAGAAGTACGGGCTCGAGAAGACGTGACTATGTGCTCTAGCGGTGCCCTATCCAGCAGTGTCATCGCAGTTCTGGCCCCGCACAGTACAGTGATAGGCGCTCGGTCTCATCGCGTCCGTGAGTGACATGAGTTTGATGTTTAAAGAACCTTATTTTATGATGGATTTTTTTATTCTGTGAAACCGATTCATTCTACCACAACTTTTCCTCTTTTGTTTTCAACTTGTTATATACAATTTTACGACTTACTGAGCCTATAGAATACTTTTTGAATGTAGCCCATTGTTCCAACCTTTTAAAGGTTTTTCCTCTCTTGAAATTGGCACAAATCTGGTAATTGAACTATATATTATTTTAGTATGCTGCAAGGGTTAAACTGAGTTCATGTATTTATTGGTGCTACATTCAGACTATTTTTTTTTAAACAGGGCATTTGCTATTTGAAATCTTGGCCTCCGATGTCAAAAGCTATGCAGACCATCAGATGATTTGCAGGAACGGAACTGGAGTTGCACACATATGTCTAAAAACCCATTTTACCCGATAAGCTTAACTTATTGTGTGTCCAATGTTCTAAGCAAAATAAAATATGTTCGCCACATACTGTTCAGTGAAAGAGCAGTTAAATTTATGATGCAAGCAGAAGTTTGAATAGTATACAAAATATACGTAATATAAATTATGAAAGTTAGTCTACACATGTTTACTTTATTGTTTATGCAACAAACAAATGTGTTTGCATTTTCTTGTCATTTGGACCTTGTAAATCAATATTCCAACGGGTGCCACCTCAGAACCCTTGAGAATGTTTTTTTTAACAATTAATATGCAAGTAGCTTCCGCCATAAGGTACAAATATATGTCTTCTATATATCTCTGAAGGGTTTCATCCCAACGTGTCAATTGAGGTGACTTGACCATGTTTGGGGTAAAATAAATCATTAAAGTCATTTTGCAATGATTGATCTATGTATTTTGTACATAATATGCAAATTGGCATCCGCCATGTATGTAAAATGTAACTTCATTCATATCTCCGCAGGAGTTTGTCCAATACAAGTTGGAAAAGTTCCACATGTAATTTATTATTTGAAGAAAACCTGGTTGTCTTTTTCGTGGTGGATGTCTAATTATAGCCCAAACACGAACCGGAACAACTCACCTGCATGGTTACATTGCACTGTGTGAAACAATCCTGTAAGCCGAAGCGATTATGTTATGGATAACACTAGACTTGACTCAAGTCGGAATTGGCTTAAGTCGGTATCTTAAAAAAAAGTAGCAAAAATAGTAGTGTGTTGGGTCTCTATTGCACAAAAGAACTAAAACAATAGGGCCTAATTAATATAATACTAAAATACCCTTAATGGTTTATTGCGCAATGGATATTAATGCTTTTTGAACAATGGGTATCCCTTAAATGTTTATTGCACAATGGCATCCCTTAATGTGTATTGCACAATGGCTATCCCTTAAATGATTATTGCACAATGGCCATCCCTTAAATGTTTAGTGCACAATGGCTTTCCCTTAAATGATTATTGCACAATGGCCATCCCTTAAATGTTTATTGCACAATATGGCTTTCCCTTAAATGTTTATTGCACAATGGCTTTCCCTTAAATGATTATTGCACAATGGCTATCCCTTAAATGTTTATTGCACAATGGCTATCCCTTAAATGATTATAGCACAAAGCCTTACATCGTGTAGCGCAGAAGGATGATGGAAATATTAAACAATTTCGAGTCCGTAGTATACGATTAACTATGGCTTCACCAACGGAGCGTCAGCTCGGTCAATTAGCGGGAAATATTGTAAAGATGAGTCGTGATATGCCAGAGGTTGGAAGTCAACGTCAGTGGGAAAAGTTGATGTTGAATCTTGGTTTAACGCCGACATGTTTCGATTTAGAGAGGAGAATCGATTTAGTGACTGGAGCCGAACGTTTTGCGCTCTCACTCAA
Source organism: Patiria pectinifera (assembly GCA_029964075.1). Classification (NCBI taxonomy): domain Eukaryota; kingdom Metazoa; phylum Echinodermata; class Asteroidea; order Valvatida; family Asterinidae; genus Patiria; species Patiria pectinifera. The sequence goes on from CM057150.1 coordinate 10,960,543, forward strand.
CGGAAACGACGTTACTATAAAGACGCCACGATCGATCGGCTTATTACCGCATGTCAACGTTGTGGTATTTCACATAGCGCTTATAAATTTTTGCTTGAGTAAAACGGGATGAACGAGACTGTAGAGTATGCAAACACAACCCTGGGGAAAAAAAATAATACACAGACATGAAATTTCAATCTCTTTTTTTTTATAGAATGTGTTAGTCCTAAAAAGGACCTATTAAACATAGTCCTGAAAAGGACTGATCGGAAGTGTACCTACATACGAAAAAAGAAAGACGCAGATAGCTGGGGAAAAAAACAGACGTGGAATTCCAATCTCTTCGTTGAAACTGTGCTGTCCTTAAAAAGACCGTTACGTTGGGAGAGAATTAACAATCACACTCTTCCGTCTCTTGATCTCGTTTAGCTCCATGTTCAACAACTTGAACATCCGTAGACCGATCAGTGGATTTTCTTTTATTTCTCCTTCATATCAGCCTCAGTCTCAGCAGAAATATGTAATGCTCTGTAATAGACAAGGAGGATGATAGGCCATCAGTTTTGTGACATCTTTACTGTAAAGACATTTAAATCTTTCATAAACACGAACAGGCACTCGTCCTGCAGTACATCTTCTTACATCCATAAGAGATCTTCTATATCATACCCAAAACTGGTATATCTTGAGTCGGGATCAGTCAGGATTCAAGATCGTTATCTAATAATAGAAACTCCATGGTGTAAGTAATAGACGAGGGATGATGACTGCACCCGAGTGTATGTGGGTACGCTAGAGAGGATTCACACTCCTGATCAGAAACTCCCCCCCCCCTGTTTATTACCGCAGCTTTGGCTCGCTACCATACAATGTACTCTCTACCTGTACCTAAGCAACTTCAACGACTTGGTAAGCGATAAACCTCTCCATTCTTTGGGAGGGTAATAATGCCTCCATCACTCCATTCCTACAAAATAATGGAGTGGGAAATAAAGAAACACCAAAAATGACACAGTTATAGCTTTGAACAGTTGCAACTTTACTACACCGTTTTTCAATGATAATTTTATGCATTTTCGTATAAATTTCGTAATATGCTTAATATGTAAGTCAACAACCATTTTTTTCGCACATAATTTTCCCATTAGTCCTACACCGTTTCTCAAGTGGAATTTTATGCATCATTCGTACGATTACGTGAAATTTAGGAACCATTTATGTTTCTTATATAGCATGCTACACCGTTTCTCAAATGGAAATTTAAGCATCATTCGTACCTGTACGTGAAAGTCAAAAACCGTTTTTGTTTCTTATACAGCATGCTTCGCCGTTTCTAAAATAGATTTTTATGCATTTTCTTATACAATTTCTTACAGTGTTCAGGCGAAAGTCAAGTACCATTTTTTTCTTGTACAGAATGTTCGTATATAGTCATGTTACATGCAACAATATAAACGTTTCAACGATATAAATGTTTCACAGTTAAAGCAAATGTTTTGACAAGGTTCGCAGTACAGTTTATATCTCGATCTTGCTCCTGGGTTTCAATGCCTAGCATGCAGTCCTAGAAATTCTTGATCGGCAAGAACTCATCATCCTGAAAAAAAATGTGTAGGTCTTTTCCATGGTGTCCATGAACAGTTGAAGGAAAATCACAAGTTCGTCCAATGTAAACCCGGAAGACTTGTAGCCGTTTTGCTTACAAAATGCACCAAAATCTTAATCTTGCAATTTTGAGTGGTTTTAGCTCGTCCTTCCTTGTCCAATGATGAGTAGTTATAGTCTCGAGTTTTTGAATGATAATTTTATGCACGAATGGAGCCATTTTAAATGGTAAGCTGTTTTCAGCATGAACTCCCAATACCATTTGCCCGAAAAAAAACCGAAATAATACTTACTATCCGAAGATAAATTTATAAGGCAAACAAAAAAGTCTCCGGTTTCTTGTATGCGCGCGCGTCGCCGTAGCCATGCGCGTCGGCAAAATGAAAACTTTTTTTTCAATGAAAGATGATGTCTCAAAACCAGTGTTGTAGGTCTCGGCCCTTCGCCGACGTTTAAACACTATACTCAGTGTGTTACTTCCCGAGTGAAAGTAAATCAGCTTAGGGTAAAAGTGACGTCATTGTTTTTGAAGTGAGACTTTAATTCACGGTTGTTACTGTTTAATCCAAGAAAGCTGGCACAGACTGACATAAAATGGTGGATGGCCTACAACTTCTTGAAACTAAACACTGACAAGACCGAAGTTCTTGTTGTTGGCACGACTACGAACCTGAAGAAAGTTTCTGCTGTAGACATTGGAGGTCACTGTATTACATCCTCCAAACAGTTGAAAAATCTTGGGGTCATCTTTGATTGTAATTTAAACATGCAAAGTCATATTCGTGAGGTATCTCGCAATGCATATTACCATCTGCATAATATCAGTAAGATAAAACAATACCTGAATTATTCTGTCACTGAGCAGGTTATCACCATGCTAGTCATGTCTAAGATTGATTATTGCAATGCCTTGTTTGCAGGTTTACCCCAGTCCACACTTGCACCATTACAACGAGTACAAAACTGTGCTGCCAGGATTCTCACAGGAACCAGAAAATTTGAGCATATCACCCCTGTACTTATGAAACTGCATTGGCTTCCGGTGAATTATAGAATCATGTATAAAATTTGTCTCTTAGTTCATAAATGTTTAAATGGTCTAGCCCCCGACTATCTCAGTGAATTACTGCATACTACTTGTTCCAGTTCACGTCGAAATACACGATTGTCATGTGATAAAACCAGACTACAGCACTGTAACACCAGATTATGCACATTTGGGGATAGAGCTTTTTCCGCCATTGCCCCTAAATTATGGAACCAGCTGAACTCATGCCTCAGGGAAACAGAGAGTATCGATGTTTTTAAATCCGGGCTGAAAACTTATTTCTTTCGAAAGGCATTTTTATGATCTTATAGACACATGTATTTGTAGTTGTTGTGGTTTTTACTATCCCCTGAAGGTTTATTTTAGCACTTATTTCCCATTCTATATTTTTCTTTAGGAATTAAGTTTTGGTGTATGTCTCTTTTAACAAACATTTTATTGTATAAGCGGTCACAGCTGGTCTGTTTTACATTTACTTACCTTTGTATTTTAAAATATTGTACACTTCTATATTTACTTGTCTTTTTTGTTTGTAATTTCATGCTGATTTTAAACTGATTTTTACATTTTTCTTGTTAATTCTAATAATTACTTTATGTTTAAAGGGATTTTCTATATGTTACTTTGTAAGCGCCCTGGAGCATTGTTTTTTTCGATGGATTGGGCGCTATATAAATCTTTGCTTATTATTATTTGCTTATTATTATTATCATCATCATCAATCATCATCAATCATCATCAATCATCATCATCATCATCATTATCATCATTATTATTATCATTATTATTATTTTAATTAGTCATTTCTGGTAATGAAATCAAGAATTTCCCAAAAGCGCCCTAGGCACTGTAGCTTGCAAGCCTGAAAAAAACCTTTGGAGAGAAGACAGTGAGAATAAATTACTGTTTTAGAAGTGGGAGGAAAAGCCCAGAAGAATATTCTGGGGAAAACCCACGGAATCAGGTAGAGACTGAAAACTAAATTCACACATTGGCCCAGGCGGGCTACGAAACCGGGCCACACAGCAGTGGAAGGTGAGGAAAGTACCGCTACGCCTTATCTTGCTAGGAGCCGGTTATCTGTGGAAAATTTCGGTCAATTTTACACTGAGCGGAGTATTTCTTGGTAAGGGTATTTTCTTAACACAGAACTGAGTAAATTACAACATATATAGCTAATATTTTGTTTTTCTAAATGATTAAACGCTTTGTTACTTGTACTCTTCTGCAAATGTTTATATTACTGTTGAACTCTTGGAATTGTCTTCCCAAAGAACACGAATCATGCTTAAACACTGAGAGCTAATCGACAAATCAGGTCTCCATGAAGGGAAAATTCAGTTTTAAGACCATAGCACATTAAAATTCATTTGATCGGTACTTTCTTTTAAGTGGTTAAATATCACCCACGCCCCTTTACATTATTAAGTATTTGATCATTGGTTGAGGAGGACACCTCATTTTGGATACTAGCATAGGTCAGTTCATCAATTTTCGCACTAGATGCTTCTTATACGATGATCCATTGACTGACTTAATCAACATACCAAATCAATCTGGTTTAAATCATTCCATAAGTGAATGGAAGGCATACAATTGTAGAACTTTCATTCCTTGATGTGAATGGACGGCCTATAATTATTGTAGGACCTCCATTCTCTGAATTCATGCTTCTTACATGGAACTTTTATCATGATCTTTGTCAGTCTCCATTAGTATGTATTTTAGTATGTATTTTTGTATTTTTAATTTTCGAAAATCAAGAAGGCAATTCCAATTTCAGTCTAAATTTTCTATAGTTTGCCACCAGGGTTGATTTCAAGCGGTATTAAAATAACACTCATCAAAGTTTATAACATTGCAAAGTAATTCTTTTTAACAAAAAATATGTTCAGCGAGAACATGATAATGGATTCCACTGGCAAAATATACAAACACTTGAAATCTCATAATTTAAAAATTGTTCTGACTCGCCATGTTTCTAAGAGAATGCTTAATATTGATCGACTTGGGAGGCTAGTTTTATTACACCACTCGAAGCAGTCAATAGTTGTATACTATGCACTTATCGTGTTATCATGTGGGCCATGTGAAATGGGAATGGTAACAGTCCACATGCCGATTAATAGGCGTAGCTAACGGGGGGGGGGGTATCCCCCAATATTTTGTAAAAAATATGCCTTTCTTTCACAATCGCCCCCAACTATTTGTAAATAATTCCCTTCTTTTGTTAGCAAGTGCCCATTTTTCTGAACAAGTGCACTTAAAAAAAAAATCGCGCCCTTTGTTGTGCCATTGACGGGTGTTTTTTTTTTATTTTTGCGCTTGTATTTCCCTAGAAAAAACAACATATAGGCCTATTGTCCGTACGCGTGCCTAATCATCGCTTTTGAACAGCGTCCCCAAGATAACACGCAACATGGCTGGAATGTACTACATACTAAAAACAGTATAAAGTTTGCCAAGTAGCAGCAGAATAAACGTTGTCTAACTATTCAACATTAAGCCTTCTGCTGATTCTATTCTCGATCACTTTAACCCTAAAAGGGCCGGGTTATTTTGACCATCTCTCAGCCGGGGGGGGGGGGGCGATCCTTCAGATCTCAGCCATTGAGTGACGATGGATAGAACAACTCTTCATGAACATACCCAAGAAATGTCATGACTATAGGTCGAAGGGTTTTGGAATTATGGCTAATTATATATTCATATGTAGGAATGGTAATACTGCTCTGTGTACCTACGTATATGGGAACATTCTGTTTTCACGGAAAATATTTCGCTGAGCGGCAACCCATGGTCCAATTTTTATGTTTTTGGTGTAAAAAGATGCGCAAGGCTCGAGGCTAAAATGTCACTACAGCTTGGGTTGCGATTTTTTTTATTTTTTTTTAAGGCTATCAAGAAAAAAATTGAGGGGGCGGATTCCGCCCCCGGCCCCTTTAGGGTTAAACTACAACGTGTAAGGCTCTCCATAGTTCAACCTCTTGTTGGTCTATACACAACAGCCACTATTTACATCAGCAGCAAGTGCATCAAGAACACTGTGAGGATCAGAAGGTGGAACGGCTTGAGGGCGTCTACGCCGTTGCAGCGGTTGCTTGCGCAGAAGCAGAGGTCGCCGGTGACCTCGCGTGCATTGGTATCACCACCAAAAAGCTCCACAAATACGTCTGAAATGTAAGGAGCAGCATCGGAGCTGGAGAAGCACTGAAGGGGCGGAGCGTCTACGTTTCGCCGAAAGTGAATGCAAGAGCGAACGACTCCCCCGTAACTGTATGTTGAGTACGGCTGTTCTGAAAAAGACAAAAAATAGGAAAACAGGAGAATGATGTTTCAAAAGCTACATTAAGGCCTATGTCCTGAAGGAAGGTTGACGGTTAAATAATAATAATAATAAAAATAATAATAATAATTAAGGGTATTTATAAAGCGCACGTATCTACCAGTATTGGTACTCAAGGCGCTACATCCTTATTACCCTGCGTAGTAGCGTCACCAGTATAAGAACCATTGAATTTGACGCACTGATTGGTCCCGTAGTCACTGTTATCAGGAGTACAAGTTTGAGGTTGGCCAATCTCGCCGGCATTGCAGAATCCATTTTGTCTACACACGTAGCAGCTGAGAGCAGCAGCTGTTTTAAATAGGTAAGAAGAAAATGGATTAACTGTATGGGGCCCTGTGCTCATTTTGTATGATTTTTTATTCATTTACCAAGAACACCCCCCCCCCCTTTTTGGGGGGGTGGGGGACGTTGCAACCCTGGAATTTAAAGAAAAAAAATAGGGGACAGATCCGCTTTGCGAGTAGACTAGCATATACTGATTGAGGGGCGGGAAACAGCCTACCCCTCGAGAATGTAATAATTATTGTCTGGCAGTCAATCGTTAAAAATTCTAATGTGGGGACGAAACGGCCTTTTATAATACGCCGACTGGTAGCAAGTCTAGGGAGAGCGTTTCACTCTGCCTCCAAAATGTAATGCATTTTAGACTCTTCACAGCTCGAACAAATGTAAACATTGGGTTCTTGGGCAGTAAGATTAGTGCTTCGAATTTATTCTTTCAAAGTAATAACTTCGTAGACGATCACGTAAAGATCTGCTCAAAAAAGACTAATATTTAGATTAATACAAATATTCTTTAACTTTGTTTTGGGGTGCATATAAACTGGGTAACTTGGGCTAGCGTAGGAATAGCGAGACGGACGCATAGGCTGTGGAAGAAAGCCAAGACGCGCGGTTTTCGCTGTTCTGCAGTCACATGGAAAATATGTGCAGCTGACTCTAAAAGTTAGCTTATTTGTTGTAGAACATACAGGGTTGCTTTTGATGACTAAGTTAGTTAGATTTTTGGGTGCGAAGATGTCAAATTTGTACGACATTGTCATCGAAGTACTCACTGCAAATCACGCTGTTCATTGTACATATTTATACATGTACATGCATGTGCTGAGCATTGTAGCCATTTTTATACATTGAATGTACAGCCACCGTGTGGCTATACTCACTATTTCTTGCCTGTTTTGTTATTTAGCAGACAACAATAATAGTACACACCCAGGGATTTTTGCAGGGATTATTCAGGGAATAACTTCACTTCACTTCAGGGATATTAAAGGGACATATCATCAAGGAATAAAAGTAGCCTACAATCACTGCAAATCAATATCTTCAGTTCGTTTTCTTCGGTTTATTTTCCGAGTTCACACACGCCGTCCCAAATAACATTGGTGCCGACCCCCCTCTCTGGTTGCGGCGACGCGGCATTTCACTACAGTAAAGTAATGATTCAGTAACTAAACGCAGGCCGATTTGTAAGCTCTGGTAGGAGCTTGTACATATTACTTGATAGTCGGTCGGTCAGTCGGTCGTATGGTCTGTCTGCCTGTCCCCGGAAAATTGGCCCAAATTGTTTCAAGCAAGACATCCTGCAACACGGCCAGAGCTTACTTGCACTTTTGTTTCCCATAGAATACATTTTTATTGCTGGAAAAGCGGCAATTCAATTGTCATCATTACCTCACAAAAACACACAGAGCTGAATTTCTTTGCCTTCGAGGACAATGCTTTGTGTTTCCCTTTGTCCCTTTCATAAAACACTCTCCCATAGATTAAGCACATAACCTAACGATTGAGGACCGTTCTCAACAAAAGACCCAAGGCTCGATTTGTGTGTCTATCCTTGATCGTAACGCTATACAAGAGCAAAGTGACAGCATTGCTTGTGCCCTAACCCTTTTGTTGTAGGTCCACAATTGCCGGTGCTTACACAAGCACACACACAGTCGTGTTTTACTATACTCTCGAGGACAATGCTTTGTCTTTTCCTTTGTCCCTGTAATATAACACTCTCCCATAGCCTCAGCACACAAACGCACGACTGAGGACCGATTTCAACAAAAGATGAACTCTCGAGGAAAACAAAGAATATGTTGTTCTCCGTTTGTCTGTCTGTCCTCGGGGTGTATATAGTTCACGTACACACCCGCTTACACAGGCATAGTAGTGGGGTACTCCCTTTGTTCTCGTTTACTCAGATTTTGCAATGTCGCACACTACTTTCAAAATGATCTTATTTTAACCAGAATTAGTTTCCTGGGCTGAATTCAGACTTAATATCCCTTTTCTAAAACTCTTCCAATTGCGACGGATCAACCCACCTTGGACATTCCTACTTTTTGAGTAAAATCCATATATCTATTTCGTGAAAAACTTGTGGGGTACAAAAACGGTACCCCGCAAGTCGGTGGGCATTCCTTGTGGGGTACCTCCCATTGTTCCGGTACCCCATAAGGCAGTGTTAATACGTTCACATACACGCACATACCGTTACACAGGCATAGAAGTGGGGTACATTTTTTTTGTTCTCGTGTACTTAAATTTTGCTATGTCGCATACTAATTTCAAAATGCTCTTATTTTAACCAGAATACATTTCCTGGGCTGTAATTCGGACTTAATATCCCTTTTCTAAAACCCTTCCATTTTGCGACGAATCAACCCACCTTGGAAATTCCTAGTTTTTGAGTAAAATCCATAATAATACTGAACATTTATATAGCGCTCTGTCATAGAAAGTACCACAGCGTATATTTATTTCGTAAACAACTTGTGAGGTACCACTTTAGTACCCCACAACATCACAAAAAAATAATGGCCTGATGGGGTACCTCCCATTGTTCCGGTCCCCCTGAAGGCAGTGTTTATACACCCCTGTTTGTTTTACATACCTCGTGCAGACATTACATTCCTTTGTTTTCGTGTAGTTAAGAAATATCAGTGAAAACAAATCACTTTACTCAAACTGTAAAAACTCTTTCAACCTATTTCTTTCTATGATTCCCTTTAGTATTTCTTTTCATTTTGCCACAAATAAATCTAACCCGAAAATGCCTATATATCTGCTTTCTAGAGATGGGAAAACCTTGTATGGACGTGGGCAAGCCCACATAACGTCGCTGATACCTGGTTCATGGGGACATCTTTTGTTCGGAAGTCCACATAGTGAATGTAACACGTACACAATTTTGGCAACAGCTCTTATTGAATTTGTACACATATTCTAATCAAGGTTGTCCTCGATTCACTGATGATGTTGCACATGGGTGTCCTCGATTTACACCGTAAACAAACTCTTCACTTTTGTCCTAAATGTATTTCATTGTTAATATTAATCATGCATGTGTGAGAGAATTACGAAGAATTACCACAAAAACATGACTTCACAACATGCGTATTACTTATTTTTGGGTATCGGTGAAACAACAAAATAACCATCAGACAGATAACGACAGCGCGACAAGAAAGGCTATTATAATCACATCATTCCCGTAAGCGCAGTGGTTCCAAAAACAGACCTCACCTATGCCAAGGCGGAATAAGATTACCTTGAGGAGGACCCAACTCGCAGCGGATGGGACATCTGAAAAACCTTATCAGTATCGGACATGATGTGCACAATGCAGTGAGCACCGCCGAGGTCTTCACCGCGCCGCATCCAGTCTGGATGTGATTTGTCCGGATCGTCTCAGGTAACACCTTGATGCGTTAACCTTGATGTGTAGGACAGTGTTCCCCGAAACGATCCGGGCAGATCACATCCAGACTTAATGTGCGGTGAAGACTTAGTTCGCACGATGCGCCAAATATACGGATGCAAGTGGAGAACCCAACTCCCCCCGACCGAAACCAGATGGAAGGCATACAGCGGATCCGTAATCTTCCAACCAATTTCAACCGGCGATTTGGACCGAAAATATAAAAGGCTCCTGCACGTATTTCACATGTAAATGAAGCGTTCACTATCATCTGCCTACTGAAACTTGGCATTACATTTGGTCTTTTTTTAAAGAATTGAATGTACCCCTTAAAAAAATCGACCCTCCCTTTTGTTGCTATAAAGTATGATTTTTGTTTGACGCGCCGTAACAACACTTTAATTTTGTCAAAAGCAGTTACATTTGGTATCAAAATAAAGCACACAAATTCAACTGTTCACTCACATCGCCATCTTGGCCGATAGTAGTACATCCGAGTAGTTGTCGGTGTTTTTCTGTAGTCTCATATGCAGTCTCGTAAAAGCTTGCGTTGGCTTTCGGCCCATGCGTGCGTGACCTTGATCGACTTCAAATTCATTTATTTACTTGATCGGTGAGATAGATCTTTTCCACATGAAAACAACACCTTTTGGTTGACTGAAATTCTGTGGTTATAGTGAACTGTTCCCAAATCCCTTCAAAAATTAAAATGCTGAATATTATTTTACAGGGCCTTCAACAAGTCAATCATTCATCCGTTCATCTATAAATGTAGCAACAAAACTAACCAAACGATTGAAAATAACAAAACATACCATTGTAAGCTGCGCAAAGAACCAGCAGAAAAGTCAACAGTTTCCCCTCTGAAAGAAAAGAAACAACAAAAACTTTACATTTTCCTTAAACTCATACATGATGTTCATCAGAAATCACGCGTTGACAGCATATTTGGACATTGAAGAAAGATATAATTTATTTTCTTGATTACCTAATTGTTGTTTGCCTTTACAATTTAAGACACCGGTACTTCCCCCTGCGGCCCCCGGAAAAAAAAGTTTTCTGCATTTTCCATGTTTCCTTTTTTTTAAGTGTTTAACTTTAAACGCACTGAACATTATTTTTATTTTAAATGCTATGCTAGACAATGCTTTGTCTTCTTGAACAATGTTAACATTTTTTGAAAGAGGAAATGTCCTGTTTTATGAAAGGTTGCAATTCCTTTTTAAAAGAATTTAAATACGAGAATGTTAATCGTTAAAAGACTTGAACTGACGGTAGCTGAAACGCTGGCAAAGCACACTTACATTTTGGAGATAAATAAATATAAATGAAAGATAAATAACACAATTTAGATGGTATTTACAACTTAAACAAACATCGGCTTTTACTCAATGTTTATGAAAAAGAAAGACACCAGAACTGTATTTGTTCCTGCCAACTTTGTCCAAGAAAATTGGTTCTTTGCACAAGCAGCACTCGGATATTAAAACAAAATCATATAAAACGTAGCGCTGAGTCAAATAAATGAATGATCAAAATTATCAACAAAAAAAACAAATTAAATGAAGAAAAACAAACATGAAAACCACCAAAAAAAATCCATTTAAAAATTAGGCCTACTTAAGTCAATCTGGACTGAAACAAACTAGCATGTTTTATCTAAAGAGTTGCACGCTGGCTTCACAATCGTGCAGGGTGAATTCGTGAGTAATTTTAAATAATCAAAATAATCATAAAACTCGTTGGGTCCGGAAGGAGGAAGAACAATGCAATATAGCCTGAAAGTAAAAGGTCACGCGGCGAGCTTTCGGAACCCGGAAGCATGTGGGCATTTTACACTGGGGTGCCCTTTCTCTCGTTATATTTATTGGCATTCCAATAAATTGACCTTGGAATTCCTCCATCAAAACAAAGGGATGAAAAAATCACTTGGAGATGGGTAAAAAACTATTTTTATTACGACCTTTCACATCGCGTACTTTCGTTCCTGGGTCTCATTGTTGGTTCACATTAAATGTTTTCACATCGCGTACTTGCATGAGAACAAAAATGTATAACGACACAAATGTTCACCTACCAAGAGCCGATGGGTTGTAGATTAGTCGTGCGGGCTTAACTTCAGTTCTTCTTAAAGGCCATTTAAAATGTTACTTGTCATTGCTAATGAGTCCGTAAAGTTTATTCCAAAGAAGTGTATATCCTTAAAAACATCTTTGTCTCATATTTAACTTTCAATTTTCACCCGATAACCGCCACAAATTATTTTTATACATTTTCATCTTTATACGAATACACCAAGTTTCACTAATCCAAATTTATTTCAGGTTTTTGGAAGTGAGAGGTTAGTTTTGAGCACGATATGTGTCTTTCACGTCAGGCGATTTTTCAGTTTCCATAAAATGAGACACTACTTACAATTCAATTTTACTTACTTAAGTACTTACCCATGATGATGAATGTATGCAAATAAAAGCTCTGGCAAGTATAAATGAATGATCGATTTCCAGAACAGTTTTCTGAGGTCCCCGTCCTTTGCAAAGCCTGAACGCGACTGTGGTACCTTTTGACGGGCGTGCGAAAGGCGGTGCTGGCGCGGCTTGTACCCAACACAGGCTTGAAACCTAGGACAGGCAACAACTGCCAATCATGGAAAAGGCAACGCCTCCGCGCATTGCCTGGCCAATCAGAAACCGAGAGTGACAGTCATGGACTGGTACGGTCAACTATCATTTACAACATATTTGCATTTGGAAAAAAAAAAGAATTCGCAATTCGTGTAAGTTTACTCGGAAACCATACAAGCCATGTTTGTAAGTCACGTGACTAGTAATAACCGTGAAATGTTTCGTTCCCTGTAAGCTTATACCGCCTCTGAATCTAAGAATAAGCATACACGTGCATGGCATATGAGTATGATCATATTTTGGTTTCGATTCCTTCAGATAAATATGTGGCAGCATTGAAAGGGTTATAAACCTAATTCATAATGCTGTCCGCTTTAGAGAGAACAAAGAAAGAAAAAGAAGAAGAATATAATTATGTGTATAAAAACGAACATTTTTTTTCTATTCACTAATATACAAATATTGACTGATTCGAGTGGTGCAGTAAAACTAGCCTCCTTCGGTGATCCATAGCTAGTTTTACTACACTACGCGCAACGCGCACACCCGTATAAGCATTTGCACACGATACCGGTTCTCATCGCATAGTACTTTGGTTGCTACGGGAATAGTACTTTTTGCCGTGCACAGCAAGATAGCAAAAATAGCGAATGCAATATGACACGCTCTCGGTCAATCAAGATACATAATCTGTGGTTAAGGTGTTTTAAAACAAAATATCGAACAAAAATATGGCAAGTTTGTTATATGTATATTGTGTGTATAAATTCAAGAAGAAGAAAACAAAATCAGAAAAAAATTAGCCAAGTTTTATGTTACATAAGGAATTTAAAAATTACCATATAGTTCATGTGCTATGTATATTGTAAAGATGTTTTAAAACCGAAAGTTTTGGATTTATATATTGGATTGAATCACACTTTGCCTGTTAAACTGGTACATAATGAAATATATAGAGACTGAAAGTAAGTGGTCACATGGCATGAATTTTTTTTCACGTTAATTTTCCTAGGGGTTCTGGGAGCACGCCACCAGGGGTGAACTCTCAGGTACTATTGTTCTTAGGGCAAGAAAACAACTGAGTAGGCCCCTATCCCTAAGACTATTGTCACTAAATTGGACGCATGGGGACATTTAGTTAGTTTGAATTTAAGGCCATTGATTTAATCACCTCGGCGCGTGCCCAGAATCATTTCTTTTATTTAAATAAAACAAAACATTCTCGCATATCTGTTCTAGTATATGGAATATCCCTATGCACATACATAGGGCCGGAGAGAAAGGGCTTGTTACAACTGATAATGTAGTCAGCCATGACGTGGTTGCGAATGACGAATTCTAAAGGTTAGGTAACACTTTATTCTGAATGAAACTACATGTACACAGACATGTTCACTTTAGCGGGCGAAATTAATTTCTCCCGTTTAGAAGGTTGTATCTTCATGCAACTTTCAGGGTTTATTTCCCTAATAACGATCCACCTATGTGCTAAAAATCGTTGTGATAATTATGTTCATTACATTTCGTTGAAATTGGAATGATTGGCCTGCCTAGGTGCATTTTTAAAAGTTGTAACACATGGCGTTTGCAATTTCTGTCAATCTTTTCAAGCCTCGCGAGGTTAAACGGGTTCCAATCCATTATGATGTGCAGTAAACATTTGGAGATAAGCCTCCTTCACGAGTTATTAATTGATCAATTTAACCCTTTTTGCCGGCTTCCATTGGTCACGCCGAGTGACGCTAATGAATATGCTAATATGCCCTTTGTCATTGTGCTGCCAGGACGACGTCGGTAAACCGTAGCGCCTACGGCACTTTGCTGAACTATGCACGTGGGTTGGGTAGGGAAAAAAATCCTCGTCGAAATTTTCCTTGGAGATAGTTCAAGGTGTAACACTAGCGTTTGCAACAACAGATTAACCTAAAATTCGGTATATACTTAGAGGATAGGTGTTCAACTTCTCTTGAAATAACAACTAGGAAAATTCCTAGAAATTGATATAAATACATAGATTTGGGGAAGTTTTCGAACGTTTTCTTCCAGAATTAAAGGTGCAGCTTTGCCAGTAACCAGTGTTGGCATCGATGGCGGCGATTGTTTAACTGACATGAAGTTGAGCATTTCTTCTTCCTTTAAAATTTTACAATGCAATCATACTGAGCATATTTTCAAAGAAACACAACGTTTAAAAGGCAATGTTTTTGGGGTTCATGAATTTCACTGCTATGTTACAGCTTCGAAGTACGTAATCGGATTAGCTTTGCTTAACAACCGCCACGCTTTCGTGTTCGAAACCAAATGGCTGTAGTAACCAACGGATAACGTATCACCAACCGATAATGTCACATACATTGACCGATAATTTAATTGCTTACAGATAATGTAACAAAAATTGACTGATAGTGTAGTAACGTTTAGTAAAGTCAGTTATTGGTTAGTGACACAATATTGGTCAGTTTTGTGTGACAGTATCGGTTGCTGATACTTTATCCGTTGGTTACTACATCATCGGTTGTAAGTAGGGCTCCGTTTGACAATGAGTTAGTCAGACTAGCTGTGTGCATGTATATAAGAATGACATTTGAACACATGGCTGTAAAAAAAAAAGAAACGAACTCTTGCAAGAATGAGTAGGACAAATCGCCAGTGTTTCCAAGTAAGTAACTTTCAACTGCATTATGTTTCAAATACTGAAAAGCAGTTCTCCTCTCTTTAACCCTATTGATAGTTGCCTGCAGAGACATTTTCAAATTCAGCATGAATCGATCCTCATCACCACACCAACTGCCCGCTTGTGTTAAACTTGGCATTTTGCAAAAGGCTGGCGCCGCGCTATAACATTTTGTTGTTATTTTGTATTCGCGGGGCGGGAATCTGACGTAGAACAGTCCTGCATATAATTTTTATACATTTAGTAAATGCGTTCGTTGTGCAAAGTAATGAGAACACATTTTGACTACCTATCATTGGGTCCAAGGATCCAATTCGTTGCTATGTTTTGTTTGCTGTTGTCTTTTTGAGAGCACTGGTTCATAGCTCAAACACTCCCAGATAAAAGCCTAGACCACCTCAGACTCTTCTTTATTTTACTTAACGTGCGTTCGTTCAGCTTCCCCGTATATACACAGGCTACACCCGGGGAAGCCACCATATTAAGCTAATCGAACGCTGCGGTGAATTGATTGTTTTTGGGGCGGGACTTTCAAATGTAAACACACCCTAGTATATTGCCACCAGAGAACCTCGCACGAGCTGGGGCAGTGTTGGTTGACACCGGAGCAGAAACGATGATCACGTGATGGCTAATCGAACGTTCTCATCGAACGCACCCATTGGTGGCTGCGGCGGGACTGATATTGTGTATTTGTTGTGGTGTTCACGTTAACGTTAACGTTTAAATTACGTCGGGTGATGCTAATTCAATATTAGGTTCCCATTTACCGACGTATAAACACTGTATACTCAATGTGTTACCTCCCGAGTGAAAGGTGGAAAACAGAATCACTCGGGATGGACTCTTTTTCTATTTTGCCGACAAAACTGACTAATGGGAGTAGTCCCCCCTGTAGCGACGCCCGTGTTAATAATTCGACTCGACTCGAGTCACCTCGAGTCCACAGCCGCCCTGGCAGAACAATGCCTGGAGGAGTCGTTCTGCAGACAGACGACGGCACCAAGGTGGCCAAATGAGTTTTCCCGAAAGAAGCAGTGGCGTTCGGACGTACTACGCAAGCGTTTGTTAAGCTTCAGCCTTGAACCGAACACCAACCGGCCGTACCACTGATGGCACTTACCCCGTGTTCCAGCAACGGTTGAAGAACAACCGATCGCTCCGAGAATTGTTGCGCCAGTGTAATGCGCAACGGCCTTTCCAATGGATGCAATACGGGTGTAGCATGAATTTAGGTTTTATGAAATACGGACTCATTGGTGATATTGCGCATGCTCATGCATAGATGATTAGGAGGGGGACCGGTCACGTGAGAGAGTTTAACCAATAAAAGGGAAAAAGAGTCCGATTTTCATACGAGTCCGATTTTCATATGACACCGGCCTGAGGTGCACCGGCCGCTGGTTTGCACCAACGGCAGGAAAGAGTCAGACGGTTTAGGCATTAAACCTGCGATGATATTGAAAGAACACGTCGGAAATGTATTTTCAAGTAGGATTGATGTCACATCGGCTGCATGCGTACCGTAACCCAGACCAGAGTTGTCAGTACCCCAGTTCAACAACCATGATGGTCCAAATGTGTTCAGGCGGCACGTTTATATGGCGTACTTCATGCAATGCTGAAGTTGCGTTCCACGTTCAACGTGCTATACTCCTTTCTCAAGTTCATATTTTGTTTCGAGCAATGCACAAGTTACTCACTTCCGACAAAAAAACATCGACCGAAACAAAAATGGATAAAAGTTTAGTTTTTGATTTAAAACGTTATCAGTTCACAATATTGGCCGGCCACACAATGATTCCATTCTTGAAGGGTATAGACCGATTCCGGCCGCCTCAGCCTCTCTATCATTATCGATAATGTTTGGACCGGGAGTCAGTCTGCTCGCAAAGCAAATCATGTTTGTCGCACCCCAAAGAAACAAAATGCTATTTTTCAGAGGGGTGCAGACGTCAAAGGGGGGGATGGTTTTGGTTAGAATAAAACATAAATTAAGTAAAACAAATTATTTATCAAAAACATTTCGTTAAAGAGAGCACAGGGAACACCGCTTTATTGTATCAATTCGGGCGATTCACAATGCAGTGCGCCACCAAGAGTTTGCCACGGAGAGTTCATTTTTTCCGTTGCCCTGTGGGAAATAGTCGACAAATTCGCAGCGCGGGACACTTGAAATTGCTCGATTTTTTCGGTCAGTAGTTTCGTAAGCGTATGTTTCGAGCATCTGTTTGCGCTTTTTATTATCACTATATGGTGTTTTTGTAAGGCGGAAGAATTCTCTAATCTATAACAAATTAGCTCAAATTGTCTACTGACACTCATTCAAATGGGCCACGTTTGGTCGACCGTAAACTTGAAAAATGAAATCTCCATGTCAAACTCTTGGTGGCGCACTGCATTGGGAATCGTCTGAATTTACTAACTTATACTTATCATAAGCTTCAGTGTGGGTTTCAAACCAGGGGTTGCTAAAATCATAGAGCAAGGACCCAAGGAGTTCGTACTCCAAGACTTCAAAAGTAAAATGATGGTCGCCGCGCTCGAAAGCTACAATAGAAAGCACCTGGCGCCAGCTTGCTCAGTTGCTCACTATGCTAATCTCGACACAATAGAGATCCGCGCTCACTAATGCCAAAAAAGGAGTTTGCATGGCTTCGTAGACAGTACCATGGTAAATACGCATGCGCAGTTGTCATACATCGCTAAAAATGAATGATTTTGAAGTGTTTGTTCGGAGTTGGCTAATACTGGCTAACAATGTGGTCAACATCACTGAAACAATCATTTCATGAAGAACAAAATGCTCTGTACCTTTAGTGTGAAAACTTGTGAAATTTTCCCCAAAATACACATTTCATCAATGATATATTGCCAATTAAAATGTCTGGAAATACATGAAAACTTATCTGAAAGAAATCCAATTGATCTCCAAATTACAGGGACAGATAACGCTTTTAAGCACCAACAACTGCACATTGCTAACTTGAGTTCATAACTCACATCTAACAACTGCGCAGTTGTAAAAACCTATCTTGTCGTAAAATATATTTTTCAAAAAAGAGCAGCGACGTGACATGACTTATTATGCAGCATATAGGGAGGTTGTTGGGCTACCAACTAAAAAGGCGGCGACGATCATCGTGTTCAAAGGCCGCTGGCATTCACGCTTTGAATGGTCGAGGCTTGCGGTCACAGTGCTGTAGCTATTGACATTCCCGAGGGATTGGTATGTTAATGGTCAAAATGTAAATCGCCCAAGAGTTCTGACTCCTTGGGTCCTTGCTCTATGCTAAAATGAACTGGATAGTATCATCATATCCCATAAGCAGCAATATAAATAGAGGGAAAAGCCACAATTGTTTGCAATACAAAATCTTTATTGATGGCAATATCTCTCGAAACGTGAATTTGTCAAAGAGACTTGGCTATTACTACCAATGCTAAAGCAAAAGCGGAAAACTCTTTACAAATACCAGCTTAGGGTAAAAGTGACGTCATTTTTTTAAAATGAGATTTCAATTCACAGTTGTTACTGGTCAATCGCTGAAAGCTGGCACAGGCTGAGTCGCTGGCACTTGTGCAATATGACTGCCAGAATATGAAAGCGCTATTAAATTTTGGTTCGGGACATACGAAGGAGTCTACCCAATATAAATACGCCCTCTTGATCGCCATGCCAAAACAAATTGCTGAGCTTCTGAACTTGACTTATGAAAGAATCCCGAAGGGTTGTGGGTGACCAAAATCTAAACTGACGCGACACCAATAAACACAAGCCTTGGTGTCCGCTTTATGTTCGTTGTATATAACTCGTTCCATGTCTCAAGAGGGCGCTATGACATCAGTCTACACCAGCGTCCTCGGCTCGCTGGGAGCTGGTAAATTACCAGTGGAAAAATATCTGTCACTTTTTCTCTGAGCGGAATATTTCTTGCATAGGGTCTTTTCTTAAAACGAAACTGCCAATGTTTATATGGTTGAGCTCTTGGAATTTTCGTCCCCAAGTACATGGATCCAGATTTAACACTGAGTATAGCTATCGACAAATCAGCTCCCCATAAAGAAAGATGTCAGTTTTAAAAACACCGCATATTTGAAATCATTTGATCAGTTGTTTCTTTGACATAACTGCATTTCACTCACACGCATTTATATTATAAATTCTTTGATCATTGGTTGAAGAAGACACATCAGTTTCAATACACAAGACAGTTATGCTTGGATAATTAAACTTTTACTTTTTGCTTTTGTATACATTGTACTTGCATAGTTCATGTCACCAATTTTCGCACTAGATGCTTCTTATACGATGATTCAGTGACTGACTTAATCTAAATACAAAATAAGTCTCGTTTTATTTGACTACCACTAGTATGATATCAAAAGCCCTGATTTTTATATTTGGTAATTTTAGAAAAACAAATATTAACATGATATTTATTTATTTAACTGATCAAAGCAATGAATGATATAAAATACCTATGAAGCAGTGAATATAATTATGTAGTGTAGGTTTAGCCATGTTGATATACAGTATACAACAAGTATATGGGATAAAGGTACAAATGCGCGTGTGCTTAATACACCGAGCCCCGCCCCATGGTTTTCTCACCAATCAGATCCGTGATTTATGTGCGACATGCCTACACAAAAGTTCGACATGAGTGCACACACGTATGACGCGCGCGGCTAGAACGCGCAGTGTGGCATTGCGGGGAGCACATGTTAACTGACCACGTGTGCAGTGGGCGGGGCTTATAGGCGCCAAGAGTGAGTAGCCAATAAGCCGTTTGCGAGTTAAATTTGAATACAATCTGGAACAATGACTTTTTACAATGCTTCGCACGTTTTAACCTTGCATTCCCCCCGACCAAAGAGAATGTTACTATATCACGTGATTCGGGGCAAGCCTCATGCTAGCAATCCCCAGCTCCGGCATGGTCTGGTGTCTTTGTGCCATTCTCACCTATTGTGAACAATGTATTGGTGCTGAGCGTCTCTTACTTAACTATGCAAGAGCTTGCCCCGAATCATGTTATTAGCAACAGTGTCATTGGTCTGGAGAAATCAAAGTTAAAATGTGCATTTTTAGCAAGTCAGTGTACAAGATGTTTTTCAAATGTAAATCCCAAAGGGTATAGGTTACTTGCAAATGGCTTATTAGCCCATCGCGGTAGAATAACGTCAACGTAGTTTGTGAAATACATGATATAAAAATGTACGTACAAAAATCCCATAGAGTTGTGAAACGGGCGTGGCTAACTCACAAACGGCGATAGGTCAATTACACTAGAGAGCGAAAGAGTAAATGTTTTTTGTTATGGTAATTAGCCAGCCAGAGTTACTTTGTAAATCGTGTGCAGTTGATTATTGGTAATTTCTGATGATGAGATATTCATTCAATATTGTTTTACCCTATCACCAGCATTCTTGAAATACTCTACACCATTTTGAACACCTTGTTATAACACCTCACCCACATATTCTGTATCTTCATTGGTCGAGAGCTAGTCACATGGCATTCGCTATCTTTGCTGTCTTGCTGTGCACAGCCAAAAGTACATCCATAGCAACCAAATCACCACACCCGAAGCAACCAGAAGTACAAAATCAGCACATTTGGGTGTCCGGTTAAAAAAAAAATAGTCTACCTTTCAGCATTGACACCCGACCTCTGAAAAAAAGCAAATCGTAGGTTGTGGGGGGGGGAGACAGTTTCATGGTCACTGTCAAAAATTAGCTAGCACTGCTCGCTTTCCACGGACGCTCAAATAAACAGTCCCTCGAGACAACAGGGTTTTGGTAAAAATACACAAACATCTTAGAAAACGGGCACTTAATGTTCAAGCCGCTAATCATGGTAACTCATAGGTATGGGCTTTTCTCCAGTTGCCGCATTTCTAGGGCGGGAGGCGATTCGGGGGTGCGGATTTTTTTTATATTGGGCCCCCCTCCCACGCCCCTTAGCCACGCCGCTGATTGTATTTAGATTAAATTATTCAGTAATCGAGCAGAATTCGCGCGAGAGGTGTTGTAAAACCAACTGCTTTATCTCATGGCGTAGTAAAACCAGCCTCCATCGGTGATCAATGGAGAATAGAATGCACAATGGATCACCTGGAGGGGAGGGGGCGAGTTTTACAACACCACTCTAAAGAGTCAATAATTTTATGCTTAGCAGATCTCATGTGGGTTACCTATATTTTGTTCCATAATTTAATGGGAATGGTAAAAGTTCACGCGCGGGTAAATGCATAACTGGTGCCAAGATAACACGTGAAAAAAAGTGCAGTATGCAACATACTAAATTGAGTGAAAAGTCTGTAAAAGTAAAGCAGCAGAATAAAGCAGTTTAACTATGCAACAGTAACCCGCTACTCATTCTAAACTAAGCGAATTTAAGCTCAACATGTTATTTGGCCGTGCGTAGTTCCACCTCTTTGTGATCTTACACATTAGCCAACATTTACATCTGCAGCAAGTGCATCAAGCCCACGGTGAAGATCAGCCAGAGGAACGGCTTGAGGGAGTCTACGCCGTTGCACCCGTCGTCTGCGCAGAAGCAGAGGTCGCCCGTGACATCTAAATTAAAATCATCACGCAACATGGGGAGATCGAGCGTGTCCTTCCAGTAAGTAGTAGCCTTGGAGCCAGAGAAGCACTGCAGGGGTGGAGCGTCGACGTTTGCCCGTAGCATGTTGCAGCCGCGAATGACTCCCTTGTAAGTGTAAGTAATTGGGTCTCCTGTAAAGAAAAACAAACCACATTTTACCATTATCTCCTGAAGGAAAATTGAGGGTGTTCAATAGTACTGTGGTCAAAATATGTCACACAAGTTTGTGATAATTTTTTTTTTTTACAGCTTATGGGCAATCCTTCTTGTAACTTTCTCACCTATTTTTGTGGTATTGCAAAAACGTTTCTTAACTGCTATGAACGTGATGCATGTTTCTACAGCCTGTATCCCGAATAAAGCGGAATAAAGCGCCCCCCATTTGCTAAAACAATAATGGGTTATTATAGTGTTTCTTATTGAGATGGAGAAAATTCCCAAGTAGCAAGCCCATATGGGTGGCATATGTGTCCCATCTGGGCCAAGATATGGGTCTCATAAGGGCGGACCCATGTGGGCCCCCAAAATATTGCACCCAAGATCCATGTGGGACCCACATGGGCCAGCCCAGATAACACATATGGGTTAGGTCTAGGGCCCACCTGTGCAAACATCTGGGTAAAATAATGTGGGCAAAAACATCTGGGGTAAAATATGGAAAGCTAATACGGGTACCATCTGGAACCTAATATGGGCTCCATATGTGGTGGACCCATTATGCTCATCGAATGGGATTCATCTGGGGCCCAGGTGGCCCAGCAGTATATGGGCACTATGTGTGTGGTCTGTCTTACTAATCCGTATCCTAATTTTAATCCTGAATGTTAATTTATCATATCCCCTTCCATGTCGTTCTCAATTCACATCTCCATTATACCCCATCCATCTCCCAAATCACATCACCTTTATTTGCCCCGCTAATACACCCCCTTAATGCTCCATATCACAATCATTCCAAAACTCCTTAATCCCCACCCGTAATGCAGCCCTTAATCCTCCCAAATCACATCCTCACCCAAAATACCCCATCAGCACCTTCCCCGTTACCACCCCTCCCTATCCTCGCTTACCCCTTTTACATGTACATACACACTTCCTATATATACGCACCATAATTTCCAGTTCCAAAATCACTGTTAGCAATTCTCATGCTCTACCCAAAGCTTTGTTTCACAAGTGGGCATGCTCAGTTACGTTATAAATATTCATGACCTATTTGCATGCCACTCTACAATGCTCAACAAGCTATTTTTCTAAACAACTTCTTTAGCTTATAACTCTTCACCAAAACCCCCCATTCCATAGACAATTAATTGAACAACAACTTGGCAGTGTACACGACCTCATTTGACCTTAACTTCCGGCTATACCAGATGTGCAAAATTTGATCAATTATGTATCTTAAAACTCTTCAACAATATTACTAATCATATTCATACTTTGCAATTCGATGCAACATTCGTAGATCAATATTTGCGTACTGTATATAACCTCCTTTGACAGTTACTTCCGGATCGACCGGAAGTTCAAACTTTGATTTAATAGAGGCCATTTCCTCTGCAACAAACCCATCACTGGTGTCCATCATTTCTAATTGGATACACCATTCATATTGGCAAGTGTACCTGACCGATCCTGTCACATTTACATCTAGTTCTGCCGGTAGCTCACAGCTAGGTGAATTGAAAGCCATTTCTCTTCAACAGTGACAAACTTATTTCTCTTCTAACTTCACACAAAATCACCAATCTTGTTCGTAATTTGCAAATAGACAGACCATGTATTCTTCAGTATTTTGGTAGTGTAACAGACCTACTTTGAAACTAACTTCTCTACCGGAAGCTCAGTTTAAATTTCAATTACAAGTGACCAAAGTATTCCTCATATAAGTCTTCAAACAAATCATACATGGACCATTCTGCCGACATGGCTTTGCCCAAATTTTCCCTACAATGTCATGACACCGAAATCGGTCATCCCGTATTCTGCCCACGTGGGTTTTCTTAGGTTTTTCCCATGCCCGCCCGTATTCCACTCACATCAGATTGCCCTGATTTCCCCCATACGACACACATAATTATGGGCCAGGCGGTGTATGTTCTGCCCACATGGGTTTGCCCACGGTTTTCCCCTTTCATACCCACATTGGCCTGACAGTATTCCGCCAACATGGGTTTGCAAAGCGTTTTCCCATATGACACCCATATGGGCTTGCCCGGATTCTGCCCACATGGACAGAACCACGTTTTCCCATATGAGAATCATTATGGGCCAGCCAGTATTCCGCCCACATGGGTTTTGCCCGACTTTTCCCCTAATGACACCCATATGGGCCAGCCCGTATCTTGCACTCATAGGTTTGCCCGGTTTTTATCCATAAGGCCCAAGTTTTTCCCTAATGACACCCATATGGGCCATCTAGTATTCTGCCCACATGGGCAGGCCCACGTTTTCCCATAATTATGAGAACCATTATGGGCCAGCCAGTATTCCTCCATCATGGGTTTTACCCAGTTTCCTCCCCCCCCCCCTCCATACGACACCCATATGGGCCAGCCCGTATTTTGCCCAATTTTTTTACCCATGGGCCAGTCGTATTCTGCCGCCCACATGGGTCTGCCCAGTTTTTACCCATTATGAGGCCCATATGGGTTACCCAATTTTTGGCCCATATCGGCTTGCCCAGGTTATTCCCATATGGAAAAGCCCAGGTAGATCCGCACATTGGATAACCCATATGGGTCCCATATGGAATAAATAAAGGTTAGCCCATGCCTTCAATAGATCCAGAAACCTTCCCGTCCAATTTGAAGCACTGATCGGCCACGAGTCTAGGGATATCCGGGCAAGTCTGAAGTTCGCCAATCTCGCCGTCCTCGCAGACAACATCCGCACACCCATGGCACTTGAGAGCAACAGCTGATGATTCAATGAGTGAAAAGAAATGCATTGGGTCAATAGACCATCTGCAAAGAGCGCCCTCACCACGGACAGGTCTTTGCTCCACGGTGATTCCCATAAGTAGACACTCTGTTCTTACGTTGTTATCTTTGCAAACAAAAATCGAAACCTGAACTCATTGAGGGCGCTCTGTGCAAGGAGTCGATTCGGCAAGCCGATTAAACATGCATGTTTGAACTCTTTTTCAAGGGCCTACACAGCCTTACCGCTACGAAGGAGAATTTGTAAGGCTTACGTAAAACGTAATTTTGAATGAAACAAACTCAAATCACCGTTACATACACAGTCATTTTGATGATCGCGAGCAAAAACTTTGGACATCGCATTATCCCGTTTTCAAGAGCGTATTTTCATGCCACTTTCGGAGTGTGTTTCTCTTATAATGATCCAACTATGTGCTAAAAATCGTTCTGATTTGTTTAGTATTTTTCGTTCAAAATTGGACAAATAAGCTTGTGTACGTCCATTTCTCAAAGCTGCGTTATGGCTGTGTGGCAGCGCGGTACGACATGGTCGCCACACCCCGTAGTGATCGACACAGCGAGCAGATAGACAGTTGTTGACAGGTTTGCTGAACAAAATAAAACCAACTATCTTTAATTAAAGCAACTCAAGCAATTTGACGACGGTTTCGGATACAGGTTCGTGGGCCCGAGCAACCCGACGGCACGTTGAGGGACACAGACACCGCATGCGAACTCGCATTATGCGAAGCTCGTGGCAAATTAATAAAGGACAAAAATGTGGGACGGCAGGTTGCGCCATAACAGCTGTAACAAAATGGCGTTTGCAACATCTGTCAATCTTTTTTCAAGACTCACGAATAGTAATAAGGACATTATCCATATTATTACGAGTTATTAATACATAAATGTCAAACTTTTTGGCGGGCTTCCATTGGTCGATACCGAGACCAACGCGAAGTCACTCCGAGTCACACTAATGAATATGCTAATAACGCGCACGTCACCGTTACGACAAAAATATCGGCTGTGCTGTGTTAAACGTGCCGTAGACCACATGTAATTTTTGCTCGGCAAAAAAAATCCGAGTCGAAATTTACCTCGGTGACAGTACAAGGTCTACTAGCACAAGATTAAGGTGAAATTCGGAATGTACGTAGATAATATTAGTGTTCCACTACTCATGAAATAAAAATCTGTAAGAATTCCTAGAAATTGAGATAACAGATACGTAAATAGATTTGGGGACCTTTTCGATAAATGTCCGCATAAATGTTTGTCATCTGATTGGTTGTGTGACCGTGCAGTGGAACTTCTCTTTATCGTGACAGAGAATTTCTATTTGCATTTTTGTGAGCGTTGGGGGCGACAGATAATACATTGCTAGCAATTCCGGCGTCTCCACAGCTTGGTGGTCTGATTGCTAGATCGGCACAAAAACAGCCGGAAAATACCCCCAAAGTGTGGAAATTCATCAAGTAGCGGAGGGAGGACGTTTTAGAAGTTGGCCTATGACAGTGTTCATTGCCCTTAGAGATCGGGTGACGTAATGTAAAAGCTTTAGTCCCTTTTATTACGGGAGCGTGGTCATCTGGCGATGAGGGTCACACTCGAACCCTAAACTGCTATGGCTTGTTGATGAGATTCGGGGCCGTGTCCAGAGTTTGGTTGAGGTGGCAGAGCCAAGCTTTATCAAACATTACATTCTCCACAGAGACCTCGCTTTTTCCTCTGCCTGTGTGGTCGAGTAGGGATCTCGCGGCTGACTTAGGCCGCACGAAGACCTATGCAGTGTCAAGTATTTTTGCAAGGACTTGCTTTTAATCACATCATCGGCAAGACAGTACGGGAGGGAGATTCTTCCCTCATTATCATTCCGAATTTAGACAGCGAGGAGATAGACCCGGTCAAGGCTGTGGACAAAATGGTGGATTTTGCTCGCATAATAATCCAAGTTCATTGTGTCTTTATTGTATTTTAGTGAACCAGTTCAACACAACAGTTCATCAGTTCAGTTGTTGTGTTCAGTTGTGCGACAAGTTGATATATCCATCTCCTGCGTTGGCAAGGGAACTGTAACCACATGTAATTGTAAAGTCTGTGTGAAGATCAGAGAATAAATAAAACAAGGGAACAGCAGAAAACAGAGTTCACGCGTGGAGCAGATTTCCTGTTATGTAACTGTTACAACTATGGATGCACCGACAAGCAGTAGATACTGATGCTGGCGGTCAGGCGTCTAGAGCAGACCTCGCGGGGCACTGCTAGACTCTGGATTCAAAGCGGAATCGGCATCTCAGGATATGGGTAGGGCCTACTCATAACAGACACGTCGATCAGATGTCAATCTCTTATCCCAAACGCGTAATATAATGAATAACACAGTTAACGAATATTGAAGATTCCGACGTAGGTTTCTAGGTCTCAGGTGCCAAGGTGTAAGAATATGGGATACTTAATCACAGAGAAACTAGGAGGGTATAGTAAAAACTTAGCACACTCAAACAAGACAAGCAAATGAAGCAAACAACAAACATAAACAATAACGAAAGAGCACCCGACGATTAGAGGTGGGATGAGATACGGGAGGAGTCAGGGTGATTTTGTTTTGCTTTGAGGGGGCGGGGTAGCACAGTGCTCATCAGGTATTTTGAGGGAAGAAACGTTTCCACCCAAATCTCATGAATGTAGAAGACGGAGCCCGAGAAGAACACGGTGATGCGAGTAATTTACTATCTGTCGGGACAGGGCCCGGCCCTGGGATGGGAAGAATAAGCAGGCAGCTAAAATTTGATTAAAAGAATCCGGGAAACCTGTATTAATCTAGGGGGTTAAAATCAAGGAGAGAATTACTGTTTGAAGCAATTTACACGACTTTTAGGAAATACTGCACTATTCTGAGACTATTATATTATTTTTCATATCAAAACAAAATGGGGTTAACAACTAAATATGCATATTTCTGTCAAGTTTAAACTCTCATTAGAAAACGTGGGTTTACTAACTAACATGCACGTTGTTTTTTTTTCTAAATTACCTCAAATTCATTTATTCGCTCGATATTCGAGATACATCCTTTCAACATGAAAACAGCACCCTTTGCGATTGGTGAAAATCCGTGGTTAAAGTGAACTGTTCCCAAATCCCTTCAAAAATAAAAACATTGAATATTATGTTACACCGCCTTCTGCAAGTCCATCATTCATCGGTTCATTTCACTGTGAAAATAAGAAAATACATGTAGCAACAAAACTAAACAAACGAATACAAATAACTAAACATACCATTGGAAGCTGCGTAAAGAACCAGCAGGAAAGTCAACAGTTTCCCATCTGCAAGAACAGGAACCACAAAACTGTAAACCACCCTAACGATATTTTTTTTCTGTGAGGAAATGTTAAAACAATCTACATTTTCCTTAAGTTCATACACTGATGTCCATCAGAAATCACGATTTGTCAGCATATTGGGACATTGAAGACAAATATTATTTACTTTCTTGATTACCTAATTGTTGTTTGCCTTTGCATTTTACGATACCGGTAACCCCCCCCCCCAAGAAAAAAAGTTTTCTGCATCTTCCACGTTTTCCATTTTCTTGAAGTGTTTAAGTTTCAACATTCTGAACATTATTTTTATTTTAAATGCTGTGCTAGACAATTCCTTGTCATCTTGAACAATGTCAACATTTTTGAGAGAGGAAATGTTTTGCCCTGTTTTATGAAATGTTGCAATTCCTGTTCAAAATAGTTGAAAGACAAACTGCATAATCGCTAAAAGACTTCAACTGACGATAGCTGAAACACATGGCCAAGCACACTTACATTGTGAAGATAAATAAATAGAATTGAAAGAGTAATAACGCAATTAAGATGGAATATACAACTTAAAACAAAATCGGCTTTTACTTAATGTTTATATAAAAGAAAAACACCAGAACTTTATTTATTCTCGCCAATTTTCTCTAAGAAAATTGGCTCTTTTCCCAAGCAGCACTCGGATATTAAAAAAAAATCATATAAAACGGAGTGCCGAGTAAAATAAATAGATGATCAAATTATCAAAAAGCAACAAATTAAATGAAGAAAAACAAACCTGAAAACACACAAACAATCCATTGAAAAATAGGGCCTACTTTAGTCAAGCTGTACTGAAATAAACCAAGGGCGGATCCAGGGGGCAAGGCCATGCCCCCCACCCTCAAAAAAAAGAAGAAGAAGAAACCAATTGGTTTTTTTTGTAACGTCGCAATTAAGGCAGGCAATGAGTACACCACCATCTTTTCCTAAAAAAAAACATTGGTTTTAGTGGTCAGAAATTACCTCAGATCGCACCACACAGCATCGAGAATCCAAAAAATGTTCGGGGCCCTTAAGCGGGCCCGGGCCCCGAACCCCACGCCGTAATTTGTTGACCCACTTTTTGGAGACACAATTTTTTTTTGGGCCCCCCCCCCAAAAAAAATTGTGTTCTGGATCCGCCCTTGAAACAAACTGGCATGTTTTGTTTAAAAAGTCGCACGCTTGCTTCACAATCGTGCAGGGTGAATTCGTGATTAATTTTAAATAATCAAAATAATCATAAAACTCGTTGGGTCCTGAAGGAGGAAGAACAATGCAATAGAGCCTGAAAGTGAAAGTTCACGCGGTCAGCTTTCGGAACCCGGGACCATGTAGGCATTTTACACTGGGTTGTCCTTTTCCCTTGATATAGTTTTGACAGAACGATATCTCACTGTAGTCACATTGGGCATTTTCGTTCCTAGATTTCATTGTTGGTTCACATTAAATATTTTCACATGGCGTACTTGCGTGAGAACAGAAATGTATAACGACGCAAATGTTAACCTACCAAGAGCCGATGGGTTGCATGGGTTAGTCGTGCTGGCTTAAATGCAGTTTTCCTATCAAAGGCCGTTTTAGATTTTGTTTGTAAATGCTAATATTCAAAAAAGTTTACATCCTAAAAGACATATTAGTCTCCTATTTAACTTTCAATTTCACCCGATAAACGCCACAAATTATTTGTATACATTTTCATCTTCGTACGAATACACCGATTTTCACTAATCCAAATGCTTTTGAGATTTTCGGAAGTGAGAGGTCAGTTTTGAGCACGATATTTCTCCTTCACGTCAGGCGATTTTTCAGTTTCCATAAATTGAGACACTACTTACAAATCAATTTTATAAAGGCCTCTTTCGAGGGTAATTTCGTTAAGAAATCAATGTACCCAAAAAGTATTGCAATTATTTGAAATTGTGCAGGTACATGTTCCTATTCAAGGGTTCCGGAAGCGCACCACCAAAGGGGTAAACTTTCAGGCCCTATGGCTGACCAGGTTTCGAAAAACACATATAAATCGGATATTTGGGGAAAGCTGTTGATACAAAGGTGATCCATGTCCACCGTCATAATTGTGTCAAAGCAGTAGGGCAATAACGCCTTCTCGGTTAACGTAATGCCTTCTATGGACATACTGTGATGTTGGTAAACAAAATATAAACAAGTTCTTACCCATAATGACGAATGTATGCCAATAAGAGCTCCGGAAAGTATAAACGAATGATCGATTTTCAGAACAGTTTTCTGAAGTCCTCGTCCTTTGCGAAGCCAGCCTGAACACAACTATGGTACGAAAGCGGTGCTGAGGTGGCTTGTACCAAACACAGGGTTGAAAACCCACGACAGGCAACAACTGCCACTTATGCAAACAGGCAACGCTTCCGCGCATTGCCTGGCCAATCAGAAACCGAGAGTGACAGTCACGTGGACTGGTACGGTCAACTACATATTTGCATTTGAAAAACAAAAGGAATTCGCAATTCATGTAAGTTTACTCGGAAACCATACAAGCCACGTTTGTAAGTCACGTGACGACTAATAACCGGGAAGTGTTTCGTTTCTCTGTAAGCTTATACCGCCTCTGAGTATAAAAAATAAGCATACCCTTGCATTAAAATGGCATGTGAGCATGTTCATATTTTGGTTGGATTGCTTCAGATATATGTATCAGCGTTCAAAAAGGTGCAAACCTTCCATAATTGACACCAATATTTGTCCTAAATGGGTAAACAGAAGACCTAATTGATAATGTTATCCGCTTTAGAGAGAACAAAGAAAGGAAAAGTAGGAGAATATAATAATGTATACACACGGGCATTTTGCTTGTGTCCACTTATATACAAATATTGACTGCTTCGAGTGGTGTAGCAAAACTAGCCTCCCTCGGTGATCCACGAAGCATTCTATTTTTCCGGAGGCGAAGCCGAGGGTAAACAGAATTCTCCATTGTTTTAAAACACCTCTCCCACATATTCTGTTTGATTTTAAGCGATAACTGATTAATTAAATCTCAATACATTTGAATGTACTTAACATTTGAATACGCGAATAGGTGAAAGTTTACTCACACTTTTCCAAAATAATACCCCTTCATGAAATGTTTGAACTCAGCTCTGTAGAGCTAGCGCTTGGGAACAATACGCGCAACGCACCCACCCGGTATGTGCATTTACACACAATTATCGGTTCTCTCATCACGTAGTACTTTGGTTGCTATATCCGGGTATAGTACTTTGGTTGCTACCGGTATAGTACTTTGGTTGCTACGGGTTTAATAAATTTTGCCCTGCACAACAAGATACCAAAAATAGAGAATGCCATGTGACTTGCTCTTGGCCAATTAAGATACAGAATACGTGGGTGAGTTGTTATAAAACAGAAATAAGCCACGTTTGTTATATGTATATATTGTTGTATAAATGAAAGAAAAACTTAGAAATCGGAAAAGAAAGAAGCCAAGTTTGATGTTACGTAAAGAATTTTAAAATTCATCGTAGTTCATGTGCTATGTACACATGTAGTAGTAAATACATTTCCAAACCGAAAGTTTGAGATTTATATATTGAAATGAATCACACTTTGCCTGTTAAACTGGTACATAATGGCATATAGAGACTGAAAGTAAGAGGTCACACGGCATGAATATTTTTTCACGTTAATTTTCCTATTCAGGGGTTCTGAGAGCGCGCCACCAGGGTGAACTCAGGTACTATTGTTCTTAGGGCAAGGAAATAACTAGATCCCTATCCCTTAAGGCTATTGCTACGAAATTGGACTCATGACGGTGCTGAGCACTAAAGCATCAGAAGACTGGTCCATATTTAAAGATATAGTCCATCATTTGTAATTTGTGCATTTTGTTTGTTTGAAGCAACAAAAGTGTTCAAAATCTAATGATGGATACTGAACAACTAATCTGATGAAGTTTCAGCTGAGCTTCAACTGTACATTCCGAGGAAAAAAAACAGCATGATAGGATCTCAATTTCAAATCAAAAGTTGCTGAATCATGTTTTGAATTGTTTTGAATTGCAGCTATACGCGATGTCGCCCACTGATCTGACGAAGTATAGCAACCACGCGCACCTGTGCGTCTTGCCAATGCTTGCGCGCGCTGCGCCGAATAACAAAACGAATTACTAATTTAAATTTTCCTACGGTGCGTCTTAAGACGCACCGTTGGAAAGGCCTTCTTTCGTTGATTACTTCAAAAGGATAGCTTACCAGAAAGATCAATTTCACAGGGAGTTTAGTCCCCTTACTATCTTTCAACCAAGTATGTTTGTCAACAATAATACGCCCGTTACTTGTTCGGATGGCTGCAAATGATGGACTATAGCTTTAAGGCCATTGAATGGATCACCTCTGCGCATGCCCAGTATAATTTCTGTATTTTTTTTTAACGATGCTCGCATCTCTGTGCTAGTCTATGGAATATTGCCTTGCACATAACACAGGACCACAGAGAGAGGGTTCCTTTGGACGATGGGTGATAGTCAGACTCGATGTTTCCATGTTTATGGATGACACTTGAACACATGGCTATAAAAAAAAGGACTCTTGCCAGAACGAGTTGGAAAATCGCAAGTGTCTCCAAGTAGGCAATTTTCAACTGCAATATGTTTCAAATACTGAAAAGCAGTGCCTCCTCTCTTTATTGATAGTTGCCTGCAGAGACTTTTTCAAATTTAGCATAAATCGATAGTCATCACCGGCACCCCACAAACTGCCAAACCTTGTTGTCATTTTGCAATAGGCCGGCTCTGCGCTCACGGTATTGTTGTTATTTTGTATTCAGGGAGCGGGAATCAGACGTAGGCTATAGTCTTGCATATAATTTGTATGCTTTATAAATGCATTCGTTGTGTCAGTGGTGCAAATTAATGAGAACGCATTTTGACTACAGCTAATTAGGTCAAAAAAATTATATTTATTGGTATGTTTTGTTTGCTGTTTTGAGAGCACTGGTTCATAGCTCAAACACTCCTATATATAAGCCTAGAATACGCCTCAGACTCTTCTTTATTTTACTTTACGTGCGTTCGTTCAGATCAGCTTCCCCGTATACACACACATATATACCATATAAAGCCACCATATTAAGCTAATCGAACGCTGCGGTGAATTGATTGTTTTGGGGGCGAGACTTTCAAATGTAAACACATTCTAGTATATAGCCAGCAGAGAACCTCGCACGAGCTGGGGCAGTGTTGGTTGACACCGGAGCAGAAACGATGATCACGTGATGGCTAATCGAACGTTCTCATCGAACGCACCCATTGGTGGCTGCAGCGGGACTGATATTGTGTATTTGTTGTGGTGTTCACGTTAACGTTAATGTTTAAATTACGTCGGGTGATGTTAATTCAATATTAGGTTTCCCCTTTACCGACGTATAAACACTGTATACTCAATGTGTTTCCTCCCGAGTGAAAGGTGGAGAACAGAATCACTCGGGATGGACTCTTTTTCTATTTTGCCGACAAAACTGACTAATGGGAGTAGTTCCCCCGTAGCGACGCCCGTGTTAATAATTCGACTCGACTCGAGTCACCTCGAGTCCACAGCCGCCCTGGCAGAACAATGCCTGGAGGAGTCGTTCTGCAGACAGACGACGGCACCAAGGTGGCCAATTGAGTTTTCCCGAAAGAAGCAGTGGCGTTCGGACGTACTACGCAAGCGTTTGTTAAGCTTCAGCCTTGAACCTAACACCAACCCGCCGTACCACTGATTGCACTTAGCCCATGTTCCAGTAACGGTCGAAGAACAACCGATCGCTCCGAGAAATTGTTGCGACAGTGTCATGCGGAACGGCCTTTCCAATGGTTGCAATACCGGCATGAGGTGCAGCGGCCGCTGGTTTGCACCAACGGCAGGAAAGAGTCAGACGGTTTAGGCATTAAACCTGCGATGATGTTGAAAGAACATGACGGAAATGTATCTTCAAGTAGGCTTGATGTCACATCGGCTGCATGCGTACCGGTACCCAGACCAGAGTTGTCAGT
The DNA here is from genome assembly GCA_029964075.1 of Patiria pectinifera. Lineage (NCBI taxonomy): Eukaryota > Metazoa > Echinodermata > Asteroidea > Valvatida > Asterinidae > Patiria > Patiria pectinifera. The sequence goes on from CM057150.1 coordinate 10,994,404, forward strand.
ACCCCAGTTCAACGGCACGTTTATATGGCGTACTTCATGCAATGCTGAAGTTGCGTTCCACGTTCAACGTGCTATACTCCTTTCTCAAGTTCATATTTTGTTTTGAGCAATGCACAAGTTACTCACTTCTGACAAAGAAACATCGACCGAAACAAAAATGGGTAAAAGTTTAGTTTTTGATTTAAAACGTTATCAGTTCACAATATTGGCCGGCCACACAATGATTCCATTCTTGAAGGGTATAGACCGATTCCGGCCGCCTCACTATCATTATTGATAATGTTTGGACCGGGAGCCAGTCTGCTTGCAAAGCAAATTATGTTTGTCGCACCCCAAAGAAACAAAATGCTATTTTTCAGAGGGGTGCAGACGTCAAGGGGGGGGGGGGGGATATGGTTTTGGTTAGAATAAAACATACAAGTACAAGTAAAACAAATTATTTATAAAAAAAATAATTCGTTAAAGAGAGCACAGGAAACACCGCCTTATTGTATCAATTTAGACGATTCACAATGCAGTGAGCCACCAAGAGTTTACCACGGAGAGTTCATTTTTTTTCCCGATGCACTGTGGGAAATGGTCGACAAATTCGCAGCGCGGGACATTTGAAATTGCTCGTTTTTGTTCGGTCAGTAGTTTCGTAAGCGTATGTTTCGAGCATCTGTTTGCCCTTTTTATAATCAATATATGGTATTTTTGTAAGGCGGCAGAATTCCCTAATCTATAACAAATAAGCTCAAATTGTCTACTGACACTTATTCAAATGGGCCACGTTTGGTCGACCGTAAACTTGAAAAATGAAATCTGCATGGCGAACTCTTGGTGGCGCACTACATTGTGAATCGTCCAAATTTACAACTTATACTTATCATAAGATTCAGTGTGGGTTTCAAACCAGGGGTTTGCTAAAATGAACTGGATAGTATCAACATATCCCATAAGCAGCAATATCAATAGAAGGAAAAGCCACAATTGTTTGCAATACAAAATCTTTATTGATGGCAATATCTCTCGAAACGTGAATTTGTCAAAGAGACTTGGCTATTACTACCAATGCTAAAGCAAAAGCGGAAAACTCTTTACAAATACCAGCTTAGGGTAAAAGTAACGTCATTTTTTTAAAATGAGATTTCAATTCACAGTTGTTACTGGTCAATCGCTGAAAGCTGGCACAGGCTGAGTCGCTAGCACTTGTGCAATATGACTGCCAAAATATGAAAGCGCTATTAAATTTTGGTTCGGGACATACGAAGGAGTCTACCCAATGTAAATACGCCCTCTTGATCGCCATGCCAAAACAAATTGCTGAGCGTCTGAACTTGACTTATGAAAGAATCCCGAAGGGTTATGGGTGACCAAAATCTAAACTGACGCGACACCAATAAACACAAGCCTTGGTGTCCGCTTTATGTTCGTTGTATATAACTCGCTCCATGTCTCAAGAGGGCGCTATGACATCAGTCTACACCAGCGTCCTCGGCTCGCTGGGAGCTGGCAAATTACCAGTGGAAAAATATCTGTCACTTTTACTCTGAGCGGAATATTTCTTGCATAGGGTCTTTTCTTAAAACGAAACTGCCAATGTTTATATGGTTGAGCTCTTGGAATTTTCGTCCCCAAGTACATGGATCCAGATTTAACACTGAGTATAGCTATCGACAAATCAGCTCCCCATAAAGAAAGATGTCAGTTTTAAGAACACCGCATATTTGAAATCAGTTGATCATTTGTTTCTTTGACATAACTGCATTTCACTCACACGCATTTATATTATACATTCTTTGATCATTGGTTGAAGCAGACACCTCAGTTTCAATACACAAGACAGTTATGCTTGAATAATTAAACTTTTACTTTTTGCTTTTGTATACATTGTACTTGCATAGTTCATGTCACCAATTTTCGCACTAGATGCTTCTTATACGATGATTCAGTGACTGACTTAATCTAAATACAAAATAAGTCTCGTTTTATTTGACTACCACTAGTATGATATCAAAAGCCCTGATTTTTATATTTGGTAATTTTAGAGAAAAAAAATATAAACATGATATTTATTTATTTAACTGATCAAAGCAATGAATGATATAAAATACCTATGAAGCAGTGAATATAATTATGTAGTGTAGGTTTAGCCATGTTGATTTACAGTATACAACAAGTATATGGGATAAAGGTACAAAGGCGCGTGTGCATAATACACCGAGCCCCGCCCCATGGTTTTCTCACCAATCAGATCCGTGATTTATGTGCGACATGCCTACACAAAAGTTCGACATGAGTGCACACACGTATGACGCGCGCGGCTAGAACGCGCAGTGTGGCATTGCGGGGAGCACATGTTAACTGACCACGTGTGCAGTGGGCGGGGCTTATAGGCGCCAAGAGTGAGTAGCCAATAAGCCGTTTGCGAGTTAAATTTGAATACAATCTGGAACAATGACATTTTACAATGCTTCGCACGTTTTAACCTTGCATTCCCCCCGACCAAAGAGAATGTTACTATATCACGTGATTCGGGGCAAGCCTCATGCTAGCAATCCCCAGCTCCGGCATGGTCTGGTGTCTTTGTGCCATTCTCACCTATTGTGAACAATGTATTGGTGCTGAGCGTCTCTTACTTAACTATGCAAGAGCTTGCCCCGAATCATGTTATTAGCAACGGTGTCATTGGTCTGGAGAAATCAAAGTTAAAATGTGCATTTTTAGCAAGTCAGTGTACAAGATGTTTTTCAAATGTAAATCCCAAAGGGTATAGGTTACTTGCAAATGGCTTATTAGCCCATCGCGGTAGAATAGCGTCAACGTAGTTTGTGAAATACATGATATACAAATGTACGTACAAAAATTCCATAGAGTTGTGAAACGGGCGTGGCTAACTCACAAACGGCGATAGGTCAATTACACTAGAGAGCGAAAGAGTAAATGCTTTTTGTTATGGTAATTAGCCAGCCAGAGTTACTTTGTAAATCGTGTGCAGTTGATTATTGGTAATTTCTGATGATGAGATATTCATTCAATATATTGTTTTACCCTATCACCAGCATTCTTGAAATACTCTTCACCATTTTGAACACCTTGTTATAACACCTCACCCACATATTCTGTATCTTGATTGGTCGACAGCTAGTCACATGGCATTCGCTATCTTTGCTGTCTTGCTGTGCACAGCCAAAAGTACATCCATAACAACCAAATCACTACACCCGAAGCAACCAGAAGTACAAAATCAGCACATTTGGGTGTCCGGTTAAAAAAAAATAGTCTACCTTTCAGCATTGACACCCGACCTCTGAAAAAAAGCAAATCGTAGGGGGGGGGGGAGACAGTTTCATGGTCACTGTCAAAAATTAGCTAGCACTGCTCGCTTTCCACGGACGCTCAAATAAACAGTCCCTCGCGACAACAGGGTTTTGGCAAAAATACACAAACATCTTAGAAAACGGGCACTTAATGTTCAAGCCGCTAATCATGGTAACTCATAGGTATGGGCTTTTCTCCAGTTGCCGCATTTCTAGGGGGGGGGGGGGCGATTCGGGGGTGCGGATTTTTTTATATTGGGCCCCCCTCCCACGCCCCTTAGCCACGCCGCTGATTGTATTTAGATTAAATTATTCAGTAATCGAGCAGAATTCGCGGGAGAGGTGTTGTAAAACCCTCATGGCGTAGTAAAACCAGCCTCCATCGGTGATCAATGGAGAATAGAATGCACAATGGATCACCTGGAGGGGAGGGGGCGAGTTTTACAACACCACTCTAAAGAGTCAATAATTTTATACTTAGCAGATATCATGTGGGTTAGCTATATTTTGTTCCACAATTAAATGGGAATGGTCAAAGTTCACGCGCGGGTAAATGCATAACTGGTGCCAAGATAACACGCGAAACAAGTGCAGTATACAACATACTAAACTGAGTGAAAAGTCTGTAAAAGTAAAGCAGCAGAATAAAGCAGTTGAACTATTCAACAGTAACCTGCTACTCATTCTAAACTAAGCGAATTTAAGCTAAACATGTTATTTGGCCGTGCGTAGTTCCCACATTTAGGTGGTCGTACACGTACCAGCCGTCATTTACATCAGCAGCATGTGCATCAAGCCCACGGTGAGGATCAGCCAGAGGAACGGCTTGAGAGAGTCTACACCGTTGCAGCCGTCGCTTGCGCAGAAGCAGAGGTCGCCGGTGATTAAGTGTACGTTGGGGAGGTAAGCTTCAGCGTCGGAGCCAGATAAGCACCGGAGGGGCGGGGCGGGGACGCCTTCCTGCAGCGGGATGTAGCAACTGCGCATGACTCCTTTGAACGAGAATGTGCTTCCTGAAAACAAATGTTTTTAACAATTTACATTATTTTATCTCATAAAGGAAAGTAAAGGGAGCTCTTATGGTCAACAATTAATGTCAAGCTAGTTTGTACAAACTTGCTTAGAGACTTGGCAATCATCTTGTAATTTTCTCACACTTTTTTATTTATTGCACTAAATGTACTTAACTGCCATCAACATGTTTGTACTGTCCGTACCCCAAAAAAGGCGGTATTACAGCGCCCTGATTTGCTAAAAAAAATGATGACGTATTACTCTATCTTTTTACGAAAGAAGGCTATTAATATGTACCACCTGGATTAGATGAGGAGTATTCCCCGTCAAATTTCAAGCACCGATTGGCCACCCGGCTAGAGATATTTTGGCAAGTCTGAAGTTCGCCAATCTCGCCGTCAGAACAGACTCCACCCTCAGCACACACGTGGCACTTAAGAGCAACAGCTGAGGATTCAATGGGTTGAAAAGAAAGGGATTGAGTCGATAGGCCGCCTGTATAGAGCGCCCTCACTATGGACAGGTCTTCACTCCTCGGTGAAAGCCACGTGGCATGTTCCCATGTTGAATGAACACGAAAACGAGTCCATTCTAGGGTTATTGGTGCTGTGCCCTTGGGCAAGGCACTTTGACACTCAATGCCCATTGTGAGATGATTGTAGCTGCCTCGCGCCCAAATGCATCGACTTGTATACTCCCTGGGGAGCTGAGATGGTATTTGGTGTGTTTAATTGGGCCAAAGATCTGGGTAATAATAATGCCAATCGCTTTGATCTTAGCTAAAAGCGTTATATAAAGACACCGTTGTTATTATTATTAATACTCTGGCCTAAGTGTGTTTGTTTTTTTGTTGGGGGGGGGCGCACAAAATAAAAACTCAAAACAAAAAATCCTTTCGTCCCATGCGCAGGAGGGCGAAGGAAATCAGCAGCGGTCCTTTCCTCACGAGTAAAAAGATATAACTGACTTGTGCTTCGGGTATCCGTCCACCAAAATATCGGGCCGGATCGCGGTGCTGCTTCACGGCGGGCTTCACCTTTGCTGAACCAGCGAGTGATTTAGCCAGATTTGGGTGTTTTGTGTGGGGAAGGGATGGGGCTTGTTGGGGGCTTGACATATTGAAATATTCCATTCCATGTTAGTTTGTTAGAAAATGGAGTACTTATCCCGATACTTGGTTGATATGTTAGCATGTCCCTCCCCCTCGTCTTTTTTATATATTTTTTTCGGAAACTCTTAATCTGTAATCTGTAATCTCATCCTTGTGGTTTCTTTTTTTTACTCAGACTACATAAATTGAACCAAACCTTTTTAGACTCTAGTGAAATTTTACCAAGCTTTAAACATTCCCGTTTATAAAATTTGAGTTTACTTTTATACCCGCTACCTACGCTTTTCCTGTTTTATTTTTGTAGCATACGCAGTGAACCCTTTTTAAATGCTTCCAAATTGAACACATAATGTTCTGACAAACATGTACTTGTATGTGAGTGGAGATAATAACGATTTATCAGACTTTGTCAACTAACAACAAATGATTAAATGTTCACTTGGGAGTTTCTGAGATGTGTTTAAGTGCACCACGTTAGGGTGATTTTGTGTCATTTTCCGGACGCCGCCTCTTTTTTTGTTTTCTTCAGCCTTTATTTATTACACACAAACAAATTCACGAGGGTTTAACAGCAAGCGTTGTTAAGGATTATATAACCGGTACCAGACTGAATGAATCTGAAGCTTGTCAACGAGAGGTTTGACAACACCGCATGAAGGAAGTCAGGGGAAATATTCCAAGTGCGGCACTACGCAAGGGACGCCCCCATCCGTGTACATAGGGAACGACAAGATCTAGAACGTGTTGCGTCATTGCAATCCGTGCTGATGTGCGACAAGATGAGCCATTGCGCGCTGGCTCCATCATGACTTTGTGTGTGTGATCAGCACTTCTACGTGCAATGCAATTCAGGAAACAAAATCAGAAAACTAAAAAAGGAAGTCGTTTGTTTTGTTTTCTTCAATTTACGAAAAGTACTGCGGTGGAAAAAAAATATTAATTACAATTGTGATGCGATCAAGCTAAATGAATCGTTTGTCGGGATTTTTTTTAATTTGGAGATACAGGCCAAATTAGGGCCACTTCATCACATGACTTCATCACATCTCTTGGTGTTCCGACTTCCATAATTTCTAATTAAAGATTGTATCAGCATGTGGTTTTCACATCGGTAATGCTGAGATAGTGCTCTTTTCAAATCTGTAAAGAAGAAAATTTTGACCAGGGTCGACAACTGACTCATGTAGTATGAGCGCTTCAGAATTATTGAAATCAATTTTTCTTTAAAAAATATTTTTGAGATGCACACTCTGGTCATAGAATAACAGAATAACAACATAGAATAACAACAAAACTAATAACACAAAACAAAACAAAAGGAAGAAACATACCACTGGATGCTGTGGAAACAACCAACAGAACAATCAAAAGTTTCCCCTCTGCAGTTAAAAAAAATCAAGAAAACAAGATGTAAATCAAACACTATCGAGAAAAAATGTTGGCAGGTTGATTGATAATATTACGCACTCTCCGTATGTTTTTTTTTCCTAATATTCTTAAGTCCAATCACGAAACCTGGCGTTCATACATCAAGTTGCGACAGGGAAAACATAGATTATTTACTGTCTTGATAACTTTAGAGTCACAATAACGAGCATTGATGACATTTTTGTTAGCCTTTAGATTCCACTACAGCGGCAGTAAAAACTCAGATTTTATTCTTAAGATGGATTTTTTGGCGTCGGGGTGATGTAAATCAAATTACCTTTTGCCCTTCACCGACTTATAAGCACTGTATACCCAGTGTGTTACCTCCCGAGTGAAAGTTTGGAAAAAAATCACTCGGGTGAGACTCAAACCCACGACCTCCTGCTTTCTAGTGCAGGACAAAAATCAATATTATGAATAGTTAATGCGGTACCCGCTGCTATGTACTTCAGATTCGAACCAGCCAAGCGATCTCGTTAGCTCGGTGGTCGAATGGTAAGACGTCTGCACTAGAAAACAGGAGTTCATGGGTTCGAGTCCCACCCGAGAATTTTTCCCCACTTTCACTCGGGAGGTAATACAATGTTATATACACAATGTTTATATGTCGGTGAAGGGCAAAACCTAATTTAACTCAGATTTTGTCACCCTTGATTTTGAAGAACGATTTTGTTTAATCCGTTTTTCATGTTTAACCTAGCTTTTTGAACTTTTTTGAGCTTTAATACATGAACAAAAACAAATTAGATTAAAAGATTTGTCATAAATTACTTCCTCCTGTATACAACTTCTGTGAAAGATGTATTAGTGTTTGTGGTAGTTAAATTTGTTCTTTTTCCACCAAGTAGAAAAAGGAACTGCAAAAGCTTTAATATACGAACTATAAAGGAAGCGGAATCGCAGGCCAAACAAATATTAAGACAATCAAATAAAACTCAACGAACAATAAGAAAAAGCTGATGAAATCAAGAACGACTACTTAATCAGCTTTTGCTCCAAGCTTATGAAACAGGAAGTAATCAGAACCCTTTGCCTTTCGCAATCTTCCGCAATACAGTTGGCTTGTTGCCCGAGCAGGACTTAAAACTTCTGCTTTTCTTTCAAAAAAGGAACTTAGCATTGTTATTAAAACAAGCGTAGGCCTACTGGCTCTGTATAACTTTTGTACAATGGATTTCATTTTTTTTCCCCACCATGTTAATCGTTATATTGCTGTAGCGCCATGAGTAATGCTTCATTAAAGAATTTGCCATTGATAAACTTATACAAAATTGAAAGCAGGTGGTCGTGGGTTCGATTCCCACCCGAGTGATTTTCCCAACTTTCACTCGGGAGGTTTCACACTGAGTATGGAGCGGTTATACGTCGATGAAGGGCAACAACTAATAATGATTTACATCACCCCGACGCAAAACCATATATTCTTATTATTATTGCTAATATTTACTCGAATTTTAAATAAAAGTCTTCCTATACGGACATTTAAAGTAATATAAATAGATGATAAAACAAAAATAAGGAACGCAATTCAAAAGCGGATGAATAAAAAATTATGTAAACAAATATCACCTTTTAAAATTAGGACATATACTTTTCTCATATTGAAGTGAATGTCAGTATTATTTTACTTTTTGAAACAACGTATACTGACTAAAGAGCCGCACACTGACTGTAAAATCAGGGTTAATGTGGGATAATTTCAGGGAAAAAAGTTCAAAATAATTCATAAAACCTTCTCGTTAGGACGGAAAAGACCATGGCAATGGTGCCGAGGCTTCGGGGCAAAAAGTCCAGTAAATCGGACCTTTGCGTACACAATTGTCGACCGACTTCAACTGCTGAAGAGAGCGATGCTTATATACTCGTTGTTACACTCCCGTCATTATATGGGGTACATCTTAATATGGGTAAGAAACGAATGTACTTACCCATGATGACGAATGGATATCAATGCAAGCTCTGGCAAGGATTTGTCAATGAGCGATTTGCAGAACACGTTTCTGAGCTCCTGTCCTTTGAAATGGCTGAACGCAACTCACCGCTATTTTCGGCCGTAGTATAAAAAGCGAAAACGGTTGTGCGCATGTGCCGCTTTTACGGCCAGGTCAAATAAGATGCATAATTCATGAGTTGTGACCCACGCACGACAGACGGACGATAAAAAAAACGGGAAGTATTGAAGTATAAGTGATAAGTTTGAGAAAATTAAAAGTTGAAAAACTAAACTGAGTGCATTTTTGCTCTTCTTTTTTTAATCTGCATGCAGCAGAACTATCATCTCGGTGCTATTTTTCTCAAAATGTGATGCTGTCCATTAATGTTGCAATATTTCACTTACCGGGAGTGACTCAAAACACCTCCCACCCCCACCCACCCCCACCCCCAAACGGCATGTCATGCACATATTGAACAATAAAGGAATTCAGACAATCCGGGTCAATCTCGCAGGGTCCCCCTCCCCCGGTAGTCTTTGTAATAATAGTCTGGTTCCCAGACCAAGAGATTCTGACTATTCCTGATGAATCTTAGGTCAGGCAGCCTCCGTGGCTAAGAATAAACATGACGACATTTGATGGCCCTTTTTCAAAGCTCTGCTTCGTTTCCGATTTCGCTTTATCGCTTTTAGCTTTTAATGTTCTGATCAAAATTTTAAATAAATCACTTGCTTCGTAATATCATACAGTTATGATAATACAGTTTGATGTTTCTGTAAGATTACATTGACTAATGTTGATCTGGAATCTTCAAAATTAGGCACCCAAATAGCACTGTTAGCAGGTGGAGCCGAATGAAGACCGAGTTTTAGAAAATCTCGTCAAATTCAAAACTGTAGGCCCTACATGACGCAGCAAAAAGTTCGCCCACAAGATCCGAGTATATTTGATGCACAAAATCGTCGTTGAATTTCAAGTTTTCTAAATGAAATCAATGAATATTAATTATCAACTCATTTAAAATATAATTAATAAGCAATTAGCAGTTAATTAAACCTATATTATATTCGGAAATACTCGGGCGCTATCCGATTGTCGACGAAACGACTTCGGCAAACTTCGAAACATTTCGGAAAAAGAAGGAATTCCTCCCGTTTTAGTCACGTGATGTAACTTGTAATGCAATGTATTACCGGAGGCTACCGGACCTAAGATTCATCAGGAATAGTCAGAATCTTTTGGTCTGGGAACCAGACAAATGAAATAAAACATCACACCAACGATGAGTAGCATTTTTGTATATTACAAAAACATGACGACGAAATTGACGGTAACTAACACTGTCATTATTTGAGCATAGTGGCGCGGACGACTTAAATTCTCCGTTATTTTAAAGAATAACACACCTTAAATATATTTTCATATATTATTAGGCAAGGCGAATTTTTATCAAAAAGTTTTGATGGACATTCTCGAGAATGTTCATGACGCGACAGGAATGTGATAGGAATCAGATTTGTTTTGTTCTTCCGACTAATTTCTCAACTTAAAACTTACTTTTAATCCATATACTTTTCCAGTTTAGGAAGTTGTAATGTTTGTGAAATGACTATTCAATATTTGCTTTTAAAAATATTATAAATCTCCTCTGAATTTTGAGGAAACATCTGCCGCAGAGACCCCCAGATTTGCTCTAAAATGCACCAGAGAACTTCTAAAGTTCATTTTTTTTTCGGGGCCCTTAGGCGGACCCCGAACCCCAAGCAGTGGCTTCGCGAGTTGGTGTGTCACCACAACAAAACTTCCCGCACAGCTTTGCAAAATTTCACGCCCCCCCCCCCTTTTTAAAAATCCTGGATCCGCCCCCGGTATCAGTTCGCATTATTGGCTACCAGTAATTCCATTTTCCCGCCTCACAATCAGTATCGATAATATTCAGGCCTGGAACCAGTCTGCTCGCAAAGCGGTTCTGTTTGTGCCCCCCCCCCCCCCAAAAAAAGAAACAACATGCCATTTTTTCAGAGGGTTGCAGAGGTCAAAAAGGGGGAACATTTAGAATTGTTAAAAATAAAACATACAGGTTAAACAAATAATTACAAGGGGAAAATGGAATTTGTTACAAGAGAGCACAGAAAACACAGCCTTAGTGTATCAATTCACAAACTTATACTAATCATAAACTTCAGTCTTGGTTTTAAACCGGGGGTTGCAAGAATTAACGTGATTTCATCAGCATAACCAGCAATAGAAATACAAGGAAAAGCCACTATTGTTTGCACTACAAAATCTTTATTGATGGCAACATCTCTCGAAACGTAAATTTGTCAAAGAGACTTGGCTAATACTACCAATGTTCAAGCAAAAGCAGAAAACTCTTTATAAATTCAGTTTAGGGTAAAAGTGACGTCATTGTTTTTGAAGTGCGATTTCACACCACTTGTGAGATATGGCAGCCAGAATATGAGGGCGCAATTTCATTTTGCTTCGGGAAAAAGGTAACTGCGAAAACTAAATAGTGCCCCCTTGGTCGCCAACCAAAACAAATTGTTAAGAGTCTGAACTTGACTTACGACAGATACCCGAAAGATTGTGGTTGAGCAAAATCCAAGCTCATGCGACAATACTGAACACAAGCCGCTTTATGTTCGACAAAAGTTGGCATTCATCACGGCGTTGTATAACTTTTTAAATGTCTCAAGAGGGCGCTATGACAGCAGTCTGTATCAGCCATAGACATAAAGAACCTATAGACGGACAGCGCCTATGGAAATCAACGTCAGGGTACCGTAATTTTGACGGCGCCCGACTAGGTATGAAACCATGGGCGGAAGTTTTGAATAAATGTGCATGACTCTATGGAATAACAGCGGAAGGAATGATACAAATCAACAATTTCGGTTGAAAACGCATAGATGGTGACTGAAAACCCTGTGAAACGTTCACTTCATAATGCTGTACAGCTATGTATTTGTGTGTGTTATTTCAAAATAAATTAATTAGGCCTACAACCGCCGCGAAACGCGGCATGCTGGGTGCTGGGTGCAACTTGAGCCGTAAACTATACGGTGGGCCCTAAATATTGAATAATTATTGCCGGCTTAGAGTAGGTTTAATATAATAGTATTAAAGTTCATTTAATTAGGTGATTTAATTATTTGTTCATGTTTGCTTCATTAGATTCTTCTTAGCGTAGGTTAAACTTCTATTGAGATAATTTGGTTAATTTAAATAGATTTGGTTGATTATAAGTTCTATACTTCAAGCTTTGACTTTTCTGCATTTAATTCATTGATCCATTTGCTTTACCTAAGGTTAGTTTTATACTCATCTCTGGTATTGATCTACACTATTTATTGGGTTACTATCGCCTCATTCTATAAATAATATTCGTAAGGGTTTGTGTACATAATATTTGTAAAGATTATTCGTAGCCTATAAATATACAGTTTGTGCATATTAAATAATTTGTAAATATACAGAACGTCTCAGAGGATTATTATTGGTGTTTGCACGAAGTTGTGGGTGGGAAAACCAGTCCCGAAAATTCCACTGCACTAATTTGCTGGGGCAGTTGTGACATGCCTAACCCGTCAGGCACATGTATTTTTTAAAATTTGTACTAAGGGAGCCCAGTCAAAGAAGGAGGGGGGGGGGGGTGGATTTCTGACCCCCAAACCCTCCCTCTGGATCTGCGCCTGGTTGCTACGTACAAACTCTGTGTTATCTGCGTACAAATTTGGAAAGGTATGTACAAATGTAACTAGTTTTAGAATTTAAGGTCCAAAAATCGCACTGTGACGTTCTGCTTGGAGGACCTCACCAGACAGCCGCGTATTGTGTGCGCTTTTTGTGTGACGTGCCGAACAAGTTTGCCCATGATTTTTAAAAATGGCGGCTTCACTGAAATTACGGTCTTGCGCCCCCTGTTGTCCGTCTATAGGTTCTTTATGTCTATGGTATCAGCACACTCAGCTCGCTGGTAGCCGGTTACCAGTGGAACATTTCGGTCACTTTTAATCTGAGCGGAATATTTCTTGCAAAGGTTTTTTCCCAACAGGAAACTAAGTGCATTACAACATATAGTTTTTTTTTCTAAATAATTTAACGCCTGGTTCCTTGTACTCTTAGTGTTGAACTCGGGGTGTTTTTTCCCCCGATGTACAGGAATTCAGCCTTTACACTGCGTACCAATCGACAGTTCTGATCTCCATAAGAGAAAAGTCAGTTTCGTGAACATCGCAAAATTAAAATCATTTGATCAATTCTTTCTTTGAAGTGGCTGCATTTCTCCCACACGCATTTACATTATAAACTCATTGGTCAGTGGCTGAGGAAGACACATCATTATTAATGCACAAGATAGTATGGTTCGTCAATGAAACTTGGAACTTTTGTTTTTGGATAATAGCGTAGTTCAATGCACCAATTTTCGCAATATATTCTTCATGATTCTACACAATGATTTGACAAAATCAGTCTGTCTCCTTTAATTTGTCAATAATGCAATAATGAAGTTAAAAGCCCTGATTTTGATATTTGGTAATTTAAGAAAAAAATAACAACACTATAATCTGATCCTAGCAATCAATGATATAGAAATATCTACGAAGCAGTAAATATATGTAGTGAAGGTTTAGCAAATGCGTGTGTGCTCCGCCCCATGGTGTTCTGACCAATCATAGCAGGTATTCATTTCCGACATACGTGCACAAACTTTGTCCAACACACATGAGTGCACGTGCGTATGACGCGCACAGCTGGAACGTTAAGGAAACCTGGGGGAGCACATCTTGAATGTCCACGTGACGTGTGCAGTGGGCGTGGCTTATTGGCACCAAGAGTGAGCAACCAAGTACAAACGAGAGCGAAATAGTGAATGCATCTCTTAAATTAGCAGCCCAGATTTGATAATTGGTAATGTCGGGGGGGGGGGGGGGGGGAGGAGGGGAATCTGCACCTCTTTTTACGCAGTGGAGGGTAGAGGGCCCTCTTTTTTTTAAATTTCTTCACATTTCAAACAGCTGTGTGATGGTTAAGGAAAATCAACAAAATAATTAACTTACGTTCCTCTTCGTTTTAACAACTCATACAAACTCTTTAAAAAGAAACTTCCTTTGCAAGCGCCCGAGTTCATTTTTGGGGGGGGGGACCTTGCATTTTTCAGGGAGAACGTCCCCCCTCCCTCCCCTCCCCGGCTATGCCACTGCAACCAGCATCCTCGAAATACTACATGTATTTACCATATTAAATACTCTTTATAACACCTCAGAATCTTCATCTCAATTGGCAGAGAGCAAATCCTGTGGCCTTCGCTATTTTTGCGATCTTGTTTTGTACGGCCAAACACGGGCAACCAAAGTACTATATCCGTAGCAACCAAAGAACAATGTGCAGATGAATATGGACGTGTACGTTAAGCGTTGCGCGTATTGTTCCGTGTTACCAGTTGCGCTACAGAGCTGGGTTCAAAATATTTTGTGAGGGGTAGTTTAGAAAAGTGCTAGTAAAGTTTCAATTGAAGTCGTAGTCAGATAGAAGCACAGTTATGTGTATACAGGTAATCGATTAGCGCTTAAAATCAAGCAGAATCTGTGGGACTGAGGTGTTATAAAAAATATTGACGGCATTATCTCGTGATGTAGTAAAATGTGATGTAGCAAACACCATTCCAAGCAGTCAATACTTATTAAATATGCACTTATCATGTGGGTTTAGATGAATTTTGTTTCACAATTAATTGGAATGGTAAAAGTCTACGCGCGGGAAAATGCATAATTAGTGCCAAGATAACACGCAAACAAGGCTGTAATATCCTACGCTAAGAATGTGAAATATTTGCAGCAGAATCAGTGGCAGCAGAATAAACGTAGTCTAATCAAAAGCAAGTATACTGCTGATTCTAATCTGAGCGACTTTTTGTCAAAAACGTACACGCCGGCTACCATTTACATCAGCAGGGAGTGCATCAAGCCCACGGTGAGGATCAGCCAGAGGAACGGCTTGAGGGAGTCTACGCCGTTACAGCCGTCGCTAGCGCAGAAGCAGAGGTCGCCCTTGACGTTTACAGAGGTCTCATTAGTCACCGGAAGTCCGAATGTGTTGCGATAGTTCGCATTAGCGTCGGAGTCTGAGAAGCACTGGAGCGGCGGGGCTTCCTGGTTTGCCCGAAGGGGGAGGCAACTGCGCATGACTCCCTTGAAAGAGTATGAGTTTTCTGAAAAAGAGAAAGAAATAGTTTTAACATTTGACATGTATCTCCTGAAGGAAAGTTGAGTGTTCTCTTACCACGATCAAATGCCACACCAGTTTGTACAAACGTTTACAGCTTTAATATAGGGAATGGGCGATCCTTCATGTAATTTTCTCACATGAAAATGCATTGTAATAAATATATACGGGGTGAGTACACAAAAACTGCAATAAATGAAATGGGCTTTTTTTTTCAAACCCGAGTTGAAGTTTCAAACTGTTTAACCCTAATCAGACCGGGTTATTTGTACCATCTCTCAGCCGAGGGGGGGGGGGGGATTCCGTATTGACACATTTGTTGGTAACCCTGCGTAAAATAAAAATCAGTTAATCGTATTTACCGTTTGTTTTTAGTGAACCTTTTTACTGTGGTGCCCGATTTACGTTTTTGTCCGCGAGGAATCAAAATTTTGCCTAAGAGCGGAAAAGGTACAATTAAGACATTACAGGCAGCACAGATTTAAAACTGACTGAATATTATCTGAAGCTTGATTATTCCTTCTGTTTCACTTCTTTATGTTTATGCTCAGTTTCTCTGGGCTATACTACAGCTACTGTGTCCCTCGTTTCTCACACAATGGCAACTCTACCCTCTACTTGGCAACCCTGCAAGGCAATGCATGTCTCAGCTCCAAACCTCATGGACAGAATGGCTTGGGGACCCCCCTTATGCAATTTTTTGACGCCTCGTGGACAAAAAGAGTAAATCGATTACCGCAGTAAAATGGTTCACAAAGACAAACGGTAAATGCAATTAACCTCATTTTTCAACAAGGTTACAAGCGAATGTCATGCTAACCAGGTTAAAAACAGTCAAAACTTCAACTTGGTTTTGTTGAAGGATAACTCCTTTGCATTATTGCAGTTTGTTTGTTTTACTCACCCTGTATTTAACTGCCACAAATGAGGTGCTTGTTTATACTGTCTGTTTCCCGAAAAGTACGGCGTAAGAGCGCCTCATTTTGATGAAAATTAATGGTGTATTGGTTTTTCTTATTACGAAGTAAGACAATAAAGATGAGCTACCTCCACCAATGGATGCGGAGAATTCCCCGTCGAATTTGAAGCACTGATTGGACACGAGGCCATGCCCACCCTGGCAAGTCTGAAGTTCACCAATCTCTGTGCCGTTGCAGACTCCACCCGCAGCACACACGTGGCATTTGAGAGCAACAGCTGCAGATTCAATGGGTAAAAAGAAATGGATTGAGTCACTTGACCATCTGCATAAAGCGCTCTCACTATGGCCAGGTCTTTGCTCTTCGCTGGTACCAGTGGGCGTATTGGAAACCCCGGTCCCGTGTTGGAAGAACTCGGGAACAGGGTATCGATTGACGGGAACCAACACGCCAACGGTGTTCAGGAACAAGATTTTCACTCGGGAGTAGATTAAGAACGTCAGGAGCAAAGATGGCGGGCTTGGGCCCCTACACCGGAACCTACTTACTTTGTTATTGTTTTTGTGCATACAATCGCAAGCACCCCTAATGGCATGATAAGTTATGATAAACAAAAAAATGTGCGTATCAGAGTTGGCTTGTCAGCCTTGTCTTTGCGGATTTTTAAAGCGGTTCCCAGATTTCAATAATGTTCGTATTAATTCAATTAATTGACTTTTTTCATTCGGCGTTTTGATACGGAGGCTCGTCTCTTGAATTGTCACCAAGCCGCACCTCACATGCACTGGGGCGTAATGGACCTTTCTACAAATCAACTCATAAAACATAAGCCACACACCATCCCCACACAAAACACATAAATATGGCTGAATCATGAGCTCATTAAGCAAAGCGAAGCCCGCCGCGATTCAGCACCTCGATCAGGCCCGAAATGTGGTGGACGGATACCCAAAGCACACGCCAAATATTTTTCTTCCCACTCGTGCAGAAAGGAACGTTGCTGATTTCCCTTGCCCTCGTGCGCATGGGACGAAAGTAATTTTTAAAGTTTTTATTCTGTGCCCCCCCCCCCCAAAAAAAACACACACTGAGCCAGAAGTAATACCACTGGCGATTTAAGGCGGTATTAAAGAAAAAAGCGCCAAAGCCCGGACATTACCCAAATGTACATTTTCAACGGACCGCTTTCGCTTCTGCACGCCAAGCCCATTTATGCCCGTGCGTGCACGATTAGGAGATTATTTCGTAGAACAGCTGGCACGCTTGCCGCCAGTGATCACGTGCCCAGATCATGAATATTCAATTCAACTTCTGGTGAAGCTGATTGGACGTCACGCAACCGCACCCAGAGGAAATCTGGTCTCGTTTACCTTATATGGACTCTGGCTTTCACAAGTCATGTGATTTGTCAATGTCCTAATAAGACAAGCATGGATTTGTTTATTGGATTACGAACATGACATGAAATTCCGCATGAAATTCAACACAACGCTTTAGTATCCCGCATGTAGTTTGAATCTACCCTAAAGCAGCTTGGCGGGACCGCGGGGCGGCCCCAAATGTGGAGAACATTGATATTCTGCCTCTATTGCCTTGCTATATTATGACATAGGTTTTAACTCAGATTGCACATTTATTTAATCAATCAATCAATCAATCAAATTTTAAATTTTTCCCAACACATACATGTACATATAATATTACTTTGAATTATTGTGTATGGATGGATGGATATTTGGGTGCAATGTTACCAAGCTTTAAATATTCCCGTTCGTAAATGTTTAGTTTACTTTGATACCGGGTCCGGATGCCTACGCTTTTCCGGTACGCGGTGAACCCTTTTGAAATGCGTATAAAATAAGAACATAGGCCTAATGTTCCAACAATTATGTACTTGGTTTGTGAGTGGAGATAATAACGATTGTCAACCAGCAAGAAATTATTAAATGTTCACTTGGGAGTTTCTGCGATTTGTTGAAGTGCACCACGATAAGGAACACACGGCCGATTTGTGCCAATTTCCGGACGCTACTGTTTTTGTCTGGTCTCCCCCCCCCCCCCCTGTATTTTTCAGACTTTATTTCATGGCAATACGAGGGTTCCACAGCAAGCGTTGTTAAGGATATAATAATACCAGTATCTGACTGAATGAATTTGCAGCTTGTCAACGAGAGGTTAGGCAACACTGCCTGAAGGAAGTCAGGGGGGGGTGAAATAATCGAAGTGCGGAGCTACGCAGGGGCCGCCCCATCCGTGTACATTACATAGGCCTACTGTACAACTTTATGTATCACGTGTTGCGGCATTGCAATCCGTGATGATGTAAGTCAAGATGAGCCATCGCCCGCTGGCTCCATCATGTATAAGTGCTCAGCACTCCTACAAGCATGCGAGTGAGTCGGATACCAGGGATACGTCCACGATATGGGCAGCGCTTTTGAATTCGGGAAACAAAATCAGGAAACAAAACAGGACGCCCTCTGTCTTTTTCAATTTACGAAAACACTACGGTGGGGCAAAAGCCGTAATTTTCTAAATTGTCACATTCAGACTCTGCGAGTTCGTAATCCAACAAATAAAAAAAAAATCTGGGCTTTTGTTCACAAGGCATGCGCAATTCAATCATTAATCAGTATTTCATAGTAGTTTGAAGCAATTTGCTTGATATTTCTCGCTTTTCCGAGAACATATATCCTTTTTCAATATCAAAAATGTGGTTCAAAACTGAAGATAAAGGCCACAATAAAAAACAATTCTCACTACTTCAATTTTTTTACTGGAACCCTTCCTCTTTTACAGACAATGAAGACACACGATGGGAGTTTATTTTGATGTGTGTTGGAGACCGATTGAAAAAGTTTGCCACTCACCACAGAACAAGGGGAAAGTCTGGTAGGTTGTGAAGAAATGAATATATCACTAAGAACACAAACTCCCAGCCTGTTTATCAAGGTGACATGTCACAGGAATCGATATGTGAAACCACCACGATTTACAAAACGTTTATTTGGTGGTATTTTTATTGGCCCACCCTGTATATCTGTCATTTGGATTTCTTTTTAAAAATCTTCGGACAACTAAACTGCATTTTTTTTGTACTTAACTACTTAGTCGATACTTCAAGGTTTATTCTTTCACCACGAAAACTGCGCTTTGTTTGGCTTGCTGAAATGCCGCGGTAAATATAGCGAACTGTTTCAAAATCCCCTGAAAAAAACCTTAAGATCATGCACGATTAAGAAACTGAACACGAACTTTCAATTTATAACACCACCCGTTAGGTCACTAACAACCAGTTGAATTATGTGAACATTAAAAAAGAACTTGATTGTTCTAATCAATTTCTATTCAAACAATACTTCTGCAGATTTTTTTATGCCCCCTCTTGTCAAAAAATAACACCAGAATAACAACGAACCTAAGCAAACGAATGAAAACAAAACGATTCAACATACCATTGGATGCCGTGGAAACAATCAGCAGAACAATCAACAGATTCCTCTCTGCAATTAAAAAAAAATAAAACAAGATGTAAATCGACACTATCGAGATTAAAATGTTGGTGGATTGATTGAAAATATTACACACTTTCCATACTTTTTTTTCTCCTAATGTTCTAAAGTCCAATCACGAAACCCGGCTTTCATTCAGCATGTTGCGACGGGGAAAACAGAGATTACGCTATTGCCATTTTTGTTAGCCTTTCAATGCCACTACAGGGGCAGTAAAAACTCAGATTTTGTCACCGCAAATTTGGAAGAACGATTTTGTTTAATCCGTTTTTCATGTTTTAACCTTGCTTTTTTTAACTGTTTGAGCTTTTTTTTTATGCAGGAACAAACAATTAGATAAAAAGATTTGCCAGAAATTACTTCCTCCTGTATACGACTTTCGTTTTGGTGATAGTTAAATTTGTTCTTCTTCACCAAGTAAAAAAGAAGGAACTGCAAAAACTTTTATTGACGAACTGAGGGAAGCGGAAATGCTGGCTAACAAATGATAGAGATATTGATAAATAATTAAACTCAACGAAGAATAACAAAACGCTGATGAAATCAAGAACGACTAAATCAGCTTTTGCTCGAAGCTTGTGAAACAGGAAGTAATCAGAACTCTTTGCCTCCCGCATACTTCCCTATACAGTTAGCTCGTTTCCTGAGCAGGATTTACAACTTCTGCTTTTCTTTCAAAAAAGGAACTGATTTGAGAAAAATAGTAAGATTTGAGGCTTTGCAGGGTGGAGATACCAGGGGCGGATCCAGTATTTTCCAAGGGGGGGAGGTGTGAAATATTTCAAACCTGTAAAGGAAGTTTTCTTGTGACACACCAACTCGCGAAGCCACGGCGTGGGGTTCGAGGCACGCCTAAGGGCTCCGAAAAGTGTTGAACTTTAGAAGCTCTCTGTTGCACTTTAAAGCAAATCTTGGGGTCTCTGTGGTAGATTTTTCCTCACAATTCGGAGGCGATTTATAATTGTTTTTTTTAAATAAATATTGAATAATCATTTCAAAAACATTACAACTTTCTAGACTGGAAAAGTATATGGATTAAAAGTAAGTTTCAAGTTGAGAAATAAGTCGGAAGAACAACAACAACAAAATCTGATTCCTATCATATTCCTAACGCACCAGGAAAGTTATTGAGACTGTCCATCAAAACCTTTTGATACAAATTTGTCTAACCTAATATGAAAATATATTTAAGGACTTATTTAAATAAGCATTTAAGGGCGTGCGCCCCACGCCCCTGGCTCTGGATCAGCCCCTGAATGAAAGGTTTGTGGAAACACTATGTGCCAATAATTTCTCAACTAAGAGAATGGTTCTGAAAAGAACCAGAGGCATAAACTCGACGTTCCGGTCAGTATGCTCTGACACTCTCCTGAAGACGGTCAAAGCATACTGACCGGAACGTGAGTTTATACCTCTGGTTCTTTTCAGAACCATTCTCTCAGTTGAGAAATTATTCGAACTTATCATTGCTATTTACAAAAAGTATACTGCCTCTATATAAATTTTGTTTCGTGGATTTTTTCGGCCATTTCAATCATTACCTTGCTGTAGCGCCCTGAGTAACGCTACATTAAGGAATATGCTATTTATAAACCATAATATTCTCATTATTTTTGTTAATATTAACTGGAATGTTTAATAAAACTCATCTCATACGGAAATTCAAGGTAAACTAAATAGATGATAAAACAAAAGTAAGGAAAACAATTCAAAAGCGGAAAAATAAAAAAGAAAGCAAACAAAATGTATTAATTATTTTGTTCTTTGAAACAACGTACTGACTAAAGAGTGGCACACTGACTTCACAATCAGGTGAATGTGGGATAATCTGCGAAAAAAAAACCTCAAAATGATTCATAAAAGTTTTTGGTTCGGACGGGGGAAGACCATGGCAATAGTGCCGAGGCTTTGGGGCAAAAAGTCCAAGAAATCAGACCTTTGCGGATAACAATTATAGACCGACATCAACTGCTGAAGAGAGCGATGCTTATATACTCGTTGTTATACTCCCGTCATTATATTGGGTACATCTTAATATGGATAAGAAACGAATGTACTTACCCATGATGACGAATGGATGTCAACGAAAGCTCCGGCCAAGATTTATCAATGAGCGATTAGCAGAACAATTTTCTGAACTCCTGTCCTTTGAAAGCTCTGAACACAACTTACCCCTATTTCAGCCGTAGTCATTTAATATAGCTCTGTGGCCGTAGTATAAAAAGTGAAGAACGGTTGTGCGCATGTGCCACTTTTACAGCCAGGTCAAATAAAATGCATAATTCATGAGTTGTGACCCGCGACAGACGGGCGATAAAAACACGGGAAGTATTGTGTCCCAAAGTGATGTTTGAGAAAATATTAACAGTTGGCAAACTTAACTGAATGCAATTTGTTGTTGTTTTTAATCTGTATGCAGCAGAACTATTTTCTCTGTGCTATTTTCCCCAAAATCTGATGCTGCCTTGCAGTAGATATTGTCCATTAAATATGCAATATTTCACTTATCCGGAGTGACTCAAAACAGCCCTCCCCCCACCCCCAAACGGCATGTCATGCACATATTGAACTATAAAGGAATTCAGACAATCCCAGCCATCTCGCTGCCGCCCCCCCCCTCCCTAGTAGTCTATACACGTCACGCCCATGATGAGTAGCGTTCTTGTACAGGTTGTTGTATTAAAAAAAATGACATGGAAATTGACTAATCACAATCTTAGTCAAGATTTCGGAATAAAATGACGTCACGCATGCTTAAATATTTCAGACATAATAATATTAAAAAAATATTTTTTAGATTGGGTAACTTTCTTTTCGACTCACCCTGTATGGTCCAAATGTGTTTAGGCGACACGTTTAAATGGCCTGCTTCATGCTAACAGTTGCTTTCCACGTGTTATTTTCGAGTTTTCATCCCTAAAAATACATTCCTTTTTCAAGTTCATATTTATTTATAGCAATACAAAAGTTGCTCACTTTTTGAATGAAACACCGACCGAAACAAATCGGCCGATGTTTAGTTTTTTTAATTATTAAATGTGTCGGTTCGCATTATTGGCTACCAGACAATAATTCCATTTTATTCGGACCGGGAGCCAGTCTGCTAGCAAAGCGATTCTGTTTGTGCCCCACCCCAAAGAAACAAAATGCAGGGTTGCAACGAAAATAGGGTTTGGGGTTAGAATGAAACATACATGTTAAACAAATTATTATTAGGAACAAAATGGAATTTGTCAAAGAGAGCACAGGGAACACAGCCTATGTGCATCTATTCACTATCTTATACTAATCATAAACTGTAATCTGGGTTATAAGCCCAGGGTTGCAAGAATTAACTTGGTTTCAACAAAATAAGCAGCAATAGAAACACAATGAAAAGCCACAATTGTTTGCAGTACAACATCTTTATTGATGGCAACATCTCTCGAAACATGAGTTTGTCAAAGAGAATTGGCTATACTGCCAATGCTGAGCAAACGCAGAAAACTCTTTTCCAAATTCAGCTTAGGGTAAAAGTGACGTCACTCTTTTTGGAGTGAGATGTCAATTCACTGTAGTTACTGGTCAAACCAAGAAAGCTGGCACAGACCGAGTCGCTAACACTTGTGCGATATGGCAGCCAGAAAAAAGAGGGCGCTATTAAATCTTGGACACACGAAGGAGTGGTTCGGGACACACGAAGGAGTCTACCCGAACTAAATAGCGCCCTCTTGGTCGCCAGACCACAACAAATTGCTAAGCGTCTAAACATGACTTATGAAAGAACCCAAAAGGATTGTGGGTGACCAAAATCAAAACTGACGCCACACCGACGCGACATAACGGAGAGGTCTAAGCCGTACAATGTTTCAAGAGGGCGCTATGAAATCAGGCTGCATCAGCGGTCTGAGCTCGCTGGTAGCTGGTAACCAGTGGAACCTTTCGGTCACTTTTACTCTGAGCGGAACAGTTTTTGCAAATGGCTTTGCTTAACGCGAAACTGAGCAAAATACAATAAACGTCTAATTATTATTATTCTGTTTCTTCAAAAGTCAAACGCCAGATTCTTTGTACTTTTCTAAAAATGTAGTAAGTTACATTATTGCTGACCTCTTCAAATGTTCTTCAAAAGTACAGGAATCCACTCAGCCGTATAAAACGTAGTACTGGTAGGCTAATCAGGTTTTGAAGGGAAAAAAACGCAAATCACAATCACTTGATCAATTATTTCTCTGAAGTGGCTACGTATCACCCAAACGCCTTCATATTTTAAACTCTTTCATGATTTGTCGAGGAAGACGCCTCATCATTATCAATACACAAAACAGTTATTGAGTGCTCGGATAATTAAGCTTGTATCTGTTGTTTTCAGATACTAGCGTCTATAGTCCAGTTAGGAATATTCTTCTTATATCGGATGATTTGACTGACTTCAATCAGAATGTAAAATCAATCTTATTCAAATTCACAAACAAAAGTAATGACGTTTAATGCTGTAAATGTGATGTTAGGTAAGTTTAAAAAACATTTGTCAACACGATATTTATCAAACTGACCCAATGTGAGCAATCAACGATGCAGCAGGTGTTTTCATATTGACTGACAATAACGTAACAAATACATCGTGATAAGGAGAAATGCGCGTGTATAATTGTGCATAACTGTGTAAAAAGCAACTGTCAAATAATGCTACATAAGCTAGAGCGAAGGAATAAAAGGCAAAAACAATTCAACCTAAAAGTTAAAGACAAAATAGTATTGGTGTACTTGTTCATGGTGAAATATAACGAAATTGTATAACGCTGTCACTAGTATAGTAATCCTTAAAACTATTTACCATCTTGAGCACTTACTACAGTGTGGCTACACCCGTGGGAATGGTAAAAGTGTGTGCGCAGGTAAATGCATAACTGGTGCCAGGATACATTCTATACAATTTACCGGTCAATATTTTCGGGATCAATTCAATTATCCGGGTCACATTTTCAGGGTCGATTATTACACTTTTCGGGTCAAAAGGTCCTGGAGAACCACCCAGCACAGTGTTATTTTTACCCAGAAAGTGTCTTATTGACCCGGTGAAGTGTAAGGTCAAATATGACTCGGATTCCAGGTCAAATGTAATCCGGGACTTAACAGGCTAATAAAGCTGGAATATACCACAAGTGAAAAGACTACAAAGCAGCAGCAGAATAAACACTGTCTAACTATTCAACACTAAGCCTACTACTATTTTAATCTAGGCAGCTATAAGTTGCAGTGGCCATGTTAGTTCCACTATCTGGGGGTCGCACACACCAGCCGCCATTTATTTCAGCAGCAAGTGCATCAAGCCCACGGCAAGGATCAGCCAGAGGAACGGCTTGATGGAGGCTACGCCGTTGCAGCCGTCGTCAGCGCAGTAGCACAGGTCGCCCGTGATCGTGATACCCAGCAGGTCATCGCCGATAGTAGTGCCATCAGGCACCAGACCTCCGATTATGTGTCGGAAGTAAGCAGTAGCCTCGGAGCCAGAGAAGCACCTGAGGGGCGGGGCGTCGAAGATTTCAGGGAGGAGGTTGCAACCGCGAATCACTCCACTGAAAGAAATCTCGGTTCCTGGAGAAAAAATAGAATTATGAAAGCACCTTTTTTCCACTGTTTATGTTACTTTCTTTCCGGACGGTTGAGGCTGCTGTTACTGTATCATGAGGAACGCCGATTCGTATTGAGCACATTTAAAAGTTTAGAGATTGCTTGCGTAAACTATATTGTATACATGTCAAAATATACCCATTTTTTGCCTGGCATATCTCGAAAAGGTTAATACAAATCAACTGTGCTTCGCGCTATCAAATACTGACAATGATTGCAAATTGGGGTGAAGATAGTAATAATATAGGTTTCCCGGCCAATTTCCTAAGATGTTCATTCACTTCTGAAAATCGGTCATTCATGTTCGTCTGAATTTGAGGATCACTCTGAACACGCGTTTCATTTTCGCTACCAGTGCATTCGATTCCATTTCAATCAATATTAAGTGATTGAGCAGCACCTTTCGTTTATGTCCATTCAGATTCGTTTATAAGACTTCTTTTTTGCTTTAGAGGGCGATTTCACTTTGAGTTTAATGCCATTGGCACCAGATATAATTAGGGGTTTCTTTTTCATGAACCTTCAATCAAATTAGCTGTACCTGAAATCAATTTTAAAAAGGTATGCTTGCGTAAATGAATGCACAGGTAACGTAATTGGCCGTGTGTTTCTTAAAACCGAACGCACGGACAATGAAAACGATTGAACATTCGTTAAATTGAAATGGGATTAAAGACGTGCATTCAAATTCAGACGAAAACGAATGACCGACTTTGAGAAGTGAATGAGCATTTCAGGAAATTGGCCGGGAAAACCTATACTAAAACATACAAGTTGAAAATGTATTCAGAGCAAAAACGACTTTGTTGAAGACCACGGGGAACGCAACTTTAATTACTATAGTCTGGTTCCCTGACATGACAATTCCCAGACGCCCTGACATCTATATTGGTGGTAAGGCAGTCGCCACCGGCTGCCGGTGTAAGGATAACATTGAATAATGTCGAGCTGGAATCTTCAAAGTTAGGAACCCAAATAGCGAGCGAAGCCGAACTGGAGACGACACCGAGTTCTGGAAGGTTATCGTCGTCAGGTTCAAATCACTACATGCATGTCCAGCAACTCGCCCCTCGTACGAGCCGAGTGCAAACTTGACAGCCAAAGCCGTCCTTGAATGTCAAGTTCTTTCCAATACAAGCAACAACTATTAATAATCCACTCATAGTTGGTAAATACAACATTTTATACCCGAAAATACCCGGGCGCTACCAAAAAGTGCCAACGAATTGTATTCGGCAAACGTTTGATTTAGAAACGGGAGGCGTTTCTCCCGTTTTTGGTCACGTGCCGCGTGGCTGCTAACTCATCTCACATTCGAATTTATTCGTAAGAAATATTCAGAATCTTTTATCTGGGAACTAGACTATCATTACTACAGCAATATTCTATTGTTTCATATCCAATGGGGCGGGGCGCGCGCTTCAGGGACGTCATTCTCGGGGTATAACAAAATTGGAAAAAAAATTGTCCTCCATGTTTTTAACATGACATTTTACAATTATTAGCCCATGTAATATTCAGATTGAATTAAAGTTACTAAACTGCTTCAATAAGTGGGACTTTCTAGTGTTGGTACCCGGAAAATGGCGGCGGTGCAGCGCCCTCATTGTTCAAAAGAATGGCCTGTATTATTGTTTCTTGTATTACAACGGAAGACAAGATCAGATACCTGCAATGGATCCAGAAATCCCCCCGTCAAATTTTGCACACTGATTGGCCACGTAGCCAGAGACACTCGGGCAGGTCTGAAGTTCACCAATCTCGCCGTCAGTACAGAGTCCCCCCTCAGCACACACGTGGCACTTGAGAGCAACAGCTGGAGATTCAATGGGTAAAAAGAAGTGGAGTGAGAGTCCATGGACCATCTGCATAGAGCGCCCTCACTGTGGGCAGGTCTTTGTTGCTCGGTGACACCCTTAAGTAAATCCTTTGTATATTAAATTGTCACCTTTTTTTCTTCTATTTTTATAACAATCAGGAAGTGAGGGTGCGCTAGCCTGTTTTATATAACCGACATACAGATCCTTGTCTTTTGATTGGTGGAACTCACATCACGTGTCATTTGTCATTATATAACCGACAAACAGATCCTTGTCATTTGATTGGTGGAACTCACGTCACGTGTCATGCGGTATTACTGTCATTTAAGCCGCAACCTCGTCCCCAGGGTGTCGAGCAGTACGCGCCCACCACTAGCTGCTCTCTCACCCTGGTATTGGATCATTTGCATGTGAAAGATTTTTGAACACATATGCAAATGAGGAATAGTCTGGTGCCTGCCTGTGCGTTATATTTGCGTTTGTTTTTGTATGCGGTGTCTGGGGTAAAAACAGCATCAATTCGTCACAGCGCGAGCATGGCGTGAGTTGCGAAAACACGATTGTATTTGAATTAGACTGTTACGTTAAGATCGCGCAAGGTATGATGGGAAACAACATGGCGCAGCAAGATCGTACCCATGGGGAACAAGGTTGGCTGCGGCTCTTTATCCGCTATCAGTCTTTATATAGAGATCCAACCTCGTTCCCCATGGGTACGATCTTGCTGCGCCATGTTGTTTCCCGTCATGCCATACGCGATCTTAACCTCTGGAATTGTGTAATTGAAATGTGTCAAAATATGGCACATTATAATTAGGCTGCAGTTTATCCGTTTTACGTGCAGACGCCATCTTTAAAATGTTAAAAGTTGTGATTTTGAATAATCAATCCTTTCAAACATAACGTTTGGATGTTGCGTTATTTAGCAAAGATTTGTATTAAATGTACGTACCCCTTTCGTGCCTTTACAACCGCAGATACAGGGTTTTATTTTTAGCGAAAAACGAGGCTGCCATAATCCATATCGTACAGGCATCGCGACTTTTGAATATTTTTTTTCGTACGTGACGTTACGTGCAAAGCACGCGAGCGCATTATGAGCGCGCAGGGCGTGCAATCTTCGAAATGCGCGCGCAGTACGCTGTGAACAGCCAATCAGCGTCATTCACGTCATCATCACGACCAGGGGTTAGTGTAAGGAACGCGCACGCGCCCATGGAAGCGAGGCTGATAGAGATCAGTGGGGAGAACGTCCATGTTTCATTGTATTTCATTGCATTTATCAATTTGTTGAACGGTATGGAGTACCGAAGTGAATTCTTCACGCGCACAAAATGTGTGTAAAAGACATTAGCGCGTGATTTAGAACGTGAACCAACACGCGCGCGTATACTCTATTCATTTGCACTGCACTTTCTGGTTCTAAATGACGTCACACTTCAGTACTCCATAATTATTATGATCAGTGCAGTGGACAGCTGAATTTTGTGATCTGTATATTAAAATAGACGTAACTTGGGAAATTACGTGAAATTTTCACAGTTCATACTCAATAACATGCACTTCAGTTTCTATGAAATGGAGCGAGCCGCATATTTTTTGATATTGTTTTTTTTCCTTCTAATTATGACGCTTTCTTTTTTTGACGAACTCTGTAGTGTGATTGTGCAACGGAACTTCTATTCACGTGACAGGAAACTTATATTTTTGTGGTGCGGCCTGGCCTTGGGTTGGGACGAATAATCAAGCAGATAAAACAATCTAGGAAACGTTTGTTAATCCAGGGGTTAAAACAATACTCTTTGAAGCAATCTGTCTGATATTTTGGAAATACCGCACTATTTGTAGAATAAATACCTTTGTTCATATCAAAACAAGAATTGGGTAAACAACTAAAAATACATAATTCTGTCAAGTATTAATTCTCATTAGAAAAGTTGGGTCTACTGAAAATTCACTTTTTGTAACTAAATTACTTAAAATGTATTCATAGTAATTGACTCGATCTGCGAGATGCATCCTTTCCGTGTGAAAATAGCAAATTTGGACTTGCTGAAATTCTGTGATCAAAGTCAACTGTTTCAAAATCCCTTGAAATATGAAAACATTGAAGATTATAACAATGCCTTCCACCAAAGTCAACCATTCATCGCTTCATTTCACTGTGGAAAAACAGGAAACATTGAATTTTGAAATTAGTCCATTTTTCTTTTTTCTTTTTCCAGATACGCCCTCGAGCTTTTTCCTCCATATAACACAATAGCAACAAAACTAAACAACGAGCAAACACATTAACATACCATTGGAAGCTGCACCAACGACCAGCAGAAAAGTCAACAGTTTTCCATCTGCAAGAAAAGGAACCAAAAAATAACATGTAAACCACCCTATCGAAATATTTTCTTTTCTGTGAGTTTTTTTCCCCTTTAAATTACATTTGACCATATATTCAAATATATCGTCACCGTTTTCACGAAGAGGCGAATTTAGTATTTCACTGTCTGAACAAACATCCGAGATAATCGCGTTTAAAGTTGGTCCTTTTTTCATTTGACAATTTGAAACTTAAAGATGCATGAAATATGCAAGATTTAGGTATCAGAGGAAAGAAGAGATGCTAATCTTCCTAAATGTGGTAAACTTTAAGAAAAATAGGTGATCAGTTTTGCAGGATGAATCAATTAAGAGAAGTAGCAGTTTGTGAAAACGCAAAAAATGACCAATTAGCAAATTCGTCCCTTCGTGAAAACGCTAAAGCGACTACGCGCAGAATTCGCCCTTCTGCGGGCTGAGTCAATGCATTTGTTGTACAGTACGCGCAGATTCTGCCCCACTGCGCGTGCGCCTTGAAATTCGCCCCTTCGTGAAAACGTTTTATTGCACGCGCCTGAAATTCGCCCTTTCGTGATATACGCGCTATTGTATTACAATGTATTACAATGTATTTATTTACTGAAAATTTATAAATTCCATAGAGTGCAGAAATTCGCCCCTTCGTGAAAACGCAAAACGGCTTGGCAAATTCGCCCATTCGTTAATTAGGTCAATTAAGATTTTAATTAATTTTTTAAAAGTAAAGCATCACCTGGTTGTAGATATTGATATATCTATTCATATTCACCAAAAATATTTTTTTCCGAAAAACAGACGATTTTCATGAAATTCGCCCCTTTGTGAAAACGGTGACGATATTGACGTTCATCAAGCATTCCGCGATTACAGCATATAGGGACGTTGATGAGTTTATTTACTTTCTACCATTACCATATCTAAAACATAAAATACTTGCGAGTGAGAATTCTAATGTAATACTCTATCGGTCATTTTCAATGTCATGCAGTCGTGCCTCCGATCTCCAATCCAAACCAGCCTCAACGATGGATCAAGGACTGAGCGTCGATGCGGCCACGGCACGCGCCGCCAGCGCTACTCAAACATTACAAATCCAATATTTAATTCTTGGAATAAATACTAGGAAACGGGGGAGGGGATAAGTGCACAGAAACTTTATCTTCCAGTTTTGTAAAATATGTCGTTACAGAGTAAGCTGATCTCGGTCTTTATTATACCGTTCTAATTCATCATTATTTGGCGGGAACCAGTCTATGTGCAAACTGCGCGCAAGATTGTTAGAGGATAAATCATAGGCGTAGCCAGCGGGGGGGGGGGGGGTATTTACCCCCCTCCCAATTTTTTGAAAATACTGCCCTTTTCCATTCAAATGTCGGCTGATGACTGCAGATGGTGCCAGGGTAAGGCCAAAAAAAAAAATAGTTCTGCTTCCGATTACATGCCTTTCAAAAGTAGGGTCGGTTTTTTTTTTTGCCGATTTTTTTATGCAGATTGAATGGGGTATTCAATTATATGCGAAGTTTTAGCCTGAACTATTTCCATTCCACTACAAAAGCTATACACAAAATGGCCACAAAAAGTGAGTAAAACCTACCTTAATTATCGTCAATATATTTACATTCGATAATTCGCAAAAAAAATTGTGGAAAATTCAGGTCGTTCGCACCATAGGCACAACGCTAGTCAAGAATGGGAGCTGGCCAAAACTCCGAAGTGTGTGATGCACTGTACATGTACCCGGCCCGCGGCCAACGGGTCGAAAATTTCAGGAAACACGCTGCATTGTATCACTCCAAATACGAGTAGTGCGATCTCAAAATGAACTCGTGAAAACAGAAAATACATACACAGACAAGCTAGATCAAATCTGTGAATTAACTTGCAAAAATGTTCTTTCTCCATCGGTGTTTTCTTGGCATTTTTACGATGTCTTTCTCAGAATTTTTACGATGTCGAGTCCGACCAGTTGACGAGCACGTGCCTGCGCCTGCTGCATAGCCATGCTACTGCTAGCGCTATCGATCGCATAGCCGTGCACAGACTAGTTACCGCATTTTCATAATTGGCCCCTGCGCGGCGCGGCGGGAACCAGTCGTCGCCGCATTGCGCTTATACGCACGTGATTATAGACAGCGAAAGTAGTTGAATCGCGCAGCGAATTTGTAAAAATAACGGAGGTTTCTTTTGAAAAAATAGCGAATGTAAGTAAGAAAACAATAAATACAAGCATTTTTTGATGCAAAAGGGTTGTTGAGAGGTATTTTGTGAAGACAGACGAGACATAAGGTTTTTATTTTTATTTATTCAATCTTTTTTTTTTTCTTTTTTTTTGGAATTGCCGATAAAATTTTTAGGGTCGCAGCCTAAAAATAGGGTCGGTCGGGTAACCGGAAGCAGAACTATTCTTTTTTTTGGCCTAAACTTTGTGCAAAATAATGGGGGTCCAGAGAAAGCTTATACTCGATCGTAACCCCATCTAATACACATTAAAATTGTGCAGCAGCAGGATTCCAGTTAAACCAGTGAGTTTGGCGGTCTTTAGAAATCATCTTACATTGAAAAAACGAGGGGAAAAAATTCATTTTGCCGACGCGCATGGCTAATACGGCGACGCGCACGCATACCAGAAACCGGAGACTTTTTGGCCTTACATAGACAAGATGCCACCAACGTGCCATGACAGCGCGATCCTAGGTCAGCCAGCGTGTTACAACTGATAATGTAGTAACCAACGGATAATGTATCCCCAACCGATAATGTCACACATATTGACCGATACTGTATCACTAACCGATAATTTAACAGAAATTGACTGATAGTGTAGTAAATGTTACTACACTATCGGTCAATATTTGTTACATTATCGGTTAAGACCGATAATGTAACAACAATCGACTGATAGTGTAATACATTTTTACTACATCAGTCATTTTTACTACATCGGTCAGTTTCTGTTACATTATCGGTTAGTGATACAGTATCGGTCAATTTGTGTGTCATTATCAGTTGGTGATACATTATCATTTGGGTACTACATTATCAGTTGTAACACAGCGCGTGCTCATGACTCATGTACAAGGGAATCCCCGAGATGAGAAATAGCTTGCTTGTCAGACCACGTGACGGCTCCGCAGTACGTGGGCGCGCAAGATTTTTCCAAGCTTAACGTTTGTTCACAACTGTTCTAAGGAATGAAATGCTTTTATAGGAATGATTCTCACCTCGTATGCATGTAGAGCTATTTGCAGTTAAAATTTCCGATAATCTTTTTTTTGTTCGAAACTAGCCGACGATTTAAATGCTACGTTAAAAAGAATACCATTTTTTCGTGAGAAAATTGCATAGTGGCATACAGGCAACGTGGACAAGAATGCCGGTGTGGCTGTGTGTTTTAATTCTTGTAATACCGTACTAGTAAAGTATTAAAATTACTGTGTGTATTTTTTTCTCAAAGAGTCCTGCATGTCTGCTTCTTTTGTATGTCTTTGAACAGGGTAAAAATCTACGGTCGTCGAAATTTACAAAAAGGAATGGCGGCCATCTTGAAAATAAAAAAAAATTAAAAAAATAGAAAGCCCGCTTCATCCTTTGGTTTTTTTTAATCCAGACGTTAAACGTTTTTTTTTTTTTTTTTTTTTTTTTTACAATTGTTTTTTTTTCTCAATCAGCTCTCAGAAATTGAATTAAACTCATCTTATACGAAGTCTAAGTAAAATAAATAGATGATCAAACTTATCAAAAAGCAACAAATTTCATGAAGAAGAACAATCATGAAACCAAAAGAAAAATCCGTTTTAAAATACGGCCTACTATACTTTGACTAAAGCTGTTTTGTCTAAAAAGCCGCACGCCGGCTTCACAGTCATGCAGGGTGATTTCGAGATTAATCTATGCAAAAAAAAATCAGAATAACTCCTAAAACTTGAAGTGTTTGGAAGACCAATGCAATTGTTGGGTTACGAAAAACACTCATGGAAATCGGATATACAGGGAGGCCCAAACAAATGCAACCCTAAAACATTTGCCTTTTAAAAACAAAGGGATCGATGGAGTTGTATGGTGTGTATCAGCTTAAAGATGAGAGCATTTAGTTCTTTTAAATACTGAAAAAAAAACCCATGTAAATAGCACTTGGGGTTGCTGAAAAAGTGCCAATAATGTAAAAGTAGTCATTTTTCATCCTGCACACAAACAAATTAGCACATAAGGGATTTTCACTGTACCGGCGCCTATTTGTGCATGCCCTAATCCTTACAAACAACAAGATTATAAATGAATTTGATGAAAATACCTTTTATTTTACACCTGAAGTCCTGAACAGGTATCTCATCCTTTTCAGTGCTATTTAAACTTTTTGTCAAAAAATTAAGGAAGTTGCACAAAATGAAGGATAAATGCAAAGTAGGCTTACAGTAAAATGTTTCACTGTTAAAAAAAATTTAGGAGAACGCTTTTGTCTTGTATCAATATTCCCTAGATAATTGGAGTTGGCACGGCGAAGAAGCTCACTCAAAATAGTTGGTAAATGTTTACCTAAATGTCTCAGGTATTTCAATTTTCTCAGAGAGTATTCAATAATGCAGGGTATGGGGATGAAGGATCGTTGGTGACCAGCAGTTATAGGGGGTTTTCGAAATCTTTGCTTCGTCTTCGGCTTTGCCTCCTACTTCTGAATCACTGAGAGGCAAACTAAACAAAAATATTCCAACTTTTGGCCTCACATCAACCGACTGAATGTTCCTGAGGCATAACAGGCGCCAAAAAGCAGCTGGAGTTCCAGAAGTTGGGGCCTACAATCCCCTTAAGCCGAAGAGGAAGCCGAAGCCAGTCGTTTCGAAAACGGTTAATAGTGTATGAATGATTCATGATAGAACTGCGCAATGATGTACAAGATTGGTGAATGCCATGTTTCAGAGTGGTGTTCCAGGGTACATTTCCATGTGTACTGCCTGATAAATGATGGATAAGCCGCTACGTCTCCGGTGCAGTTGACGAGGTTCTAGAATAATGATGTGCAAACACGACCCGGAAACCGAAACCGATCTGACCCAAAACCGACTTCGGGTCGGGTCGGGTCGGTTTGTCTATTTCAGTTGGGTCTGGTCGGTTTCGGTTTTGCATTTACATTTTCGGGTCGGGTCGGTCGGTTCAGCCATCTTTTGAGAAAAAAAAACCAACGAAATAAACAGTTGAGAAATTCAAGTGATACAATATTAATGACAGTCACTGTGACCGCAGCCCATTGTGTGGTGTGGCCACCGTTCCCACAGTATTGATTTCTCAATCTCAAGTCAGATCTGAACTGACAGTGAAATAGATAGGTTGTAACAGTTTTCATGATACTGCGTGTGATACCATTCGTTGTTCAATAAGTAGAGTTACTCTCGATCAACCCACTGAATATGACTGAGATAAAGACTAAGGTTTTGCAACAAAATCTCGCCACGTGGGAAAGGGTAGGCACAAAAAAAAAGTGATCACTTTAATTGTCCAAGCCAGCTAGGTATTCTTTTTGAGTGGTCGGGCACAACCCGACCACTGTTTGGAGTTGTTACGATTAATTTTTCTTTCTTTCTTTCTTGTTCACCTTTTCTTCCAAAATACTGTGAAGTCATCAAACCGGAAGTTCGGTGTTATGAATACATACACTTATATTTTCCTAATTTTCATACGTTATTTAACTTCACAATGAACATCGACTCCGAACTAAATCAGTATTCACTTTCCGTTATTGACTAATAGATTGTTTACTGAAATTTATCACACCGTTAAAGATGCATTTTTAAACAAAATAATTGATCGTGAAAAGGATATAATTTCGTGATCCTTTGTTCTTACATAATAATATTCATAACTTAACTGGACAGTGTTTCATAAAATAATTGCCTACCCGACCACTCTTTGTAACAGCAAACGCGAATCTCTAGTTTTTTGTTTCGTTTCTTCTTTTTTTCGGTCGGGTCGGTTTTACCTTATTTTTTGTCGGGTCGGATCGGGTTGGTTCGGTTCGGATTCGGTTTATATCTATTTTCGGGTCGGTTATTTGGCCTGGTCAACCCGACCCGATGCACATCATTACTCTAGAAGGATGTTTGGAAACATCATCTGGCATTTATTCAGTTCTACAATGTGTCTAAAGATCGGAGGAAATGCTGGGTCCACAATTAATTGATTCATGTCCACCGACATCATTTGGACAGAGCGGCAGGACTGAATACTTCTCTCGATCAACGTAATGTCTTAAATTGTACATGATTATTGTGGTATGGTGAGCAAAATGTATCACACATCAACTAAAACAAATGTTCTTACCCATGATGACGAATGGAAACCAATAAAAGCTCCGGCAAGTAAAAATGAAAGAACGATTTTCAGAACAGTACTCCGAATTCCCGTCTTGATTCTTCGCAAGGCCTGAACTCAACTGTGGTTACCTTTCGGCGGGCGTGCGAGAGGCGGCGCAGGCGTGGCTTGTACCCAGATGTTTCTCACTGGGGGAAAACCCAGGACGTGCAATATCTGCTACTTATGGAAAAAGCAACGGCTGCGTAAATTGCTGACCAATCAGAAACCGAAAGGGAGGTCACGGTCAATCGTTTTGTATACAGGCAATTTGCATATTCAGAAATGTGTAAGGAATTTGACGCTTCACGTACGTTTACTCAGAAATCAAAGGGCACGTCAGTCACTTGACTTTAGTAAATGAATCAATGGGAAAATATTATTTTTGACATTTTCAAGAAAAAACAAATTTTTCCAACGCTGGTCGGCCGACCAGCGTTGGAGAAAACTGGCTTTTTTCAAACTTTGTTCCTAATTTTTCATATTTAGTTATTCCGCATTTTCTTTTCAATTGACACACCTGTGAAGACGTACAAGCCTGCTAGACTGATTCTCTGACCTTACAATTTCCCAAAGTATATTATCTGTTCCGTTTCATCTTAAGTGGGGTCAGGGAACCAGACTACAAGAACATGATAGGTTTTTCCAGCATCTACAAGCCCAAAACGTGAAACAAGTCAGTTGAACGATATTCGCTATCACATACTAATCCTCCAAATCCATTTATTTCTGAAAATTGCAGCAAAAGCAAATGTTGTACTTTCCCTTTAAGCTTGTGAGAATCCTCCATAATCGACACCAATTCAATAAACAGGGTGGGTAAACAAAAATGAAGCACACATGGTGCATACTATTTTTTAAAAGAATTTCTGCACGTAGAGATTTCCGGATCTAGTATATAAAAGCTCAATTAATAAGCTTTCTTTTAGTGAAAGAATCATTCAAATAATTCATGTACTTTTTCAGTTATGGAATTTTGAACTCAAACTGTTTTAACCTTGACCATTGACCACATTTAAGGTACGGGATATTTTAGTAAAAATGAAACGTCGTGTCCTGAAAATGATATCAGAATAATCCCGTAAGTCTCCGGGGTAGCCGGAGTAAAAGGAATTCTGAGTAATACCGGTTATCCACGGAGCCCAGTCTCCTTTCTCACGTCTGATAACAAGCATGCATATTTATGAGATCCCGCGCCTCAGCCAATCGGAGTCGACTTTACTAAATCGTGACGTCATTTTATTCCCAAATCAGGACTAATGTTTGATTGGTAAATTCGAATGCAGTGTTTTGTAATACAACAGCGGCCGGGCATAGCCAAGCTTGGGAGCGTATCGCGTAACATAATACAGAGTGCGTGACCACAGCCTTTGTTTGCTGTGTCTAGGTGTTTTTTGTTTATCCATGTCTATGACGCGACAACGTACGAGTGAATGGCCGAAGATTTAGAAAGCGCCCGCTGATTGGGGCCGTATCATAAGTCCTACGCCTCATATATACTGGTCCGACGCCTCATTAGTCCGAAATCTCGGACCATAAGGCGTCGGACTTATGAGGCACTTCATTTATTCATTCCGCCTCATAGGTCCGACGCCTCATAAGTCCGACGCCTCAAAAGTCCGACGTCAGAAAAACAAGGCGTTTCATTTGTCGAACCTACGAGGAGTCGGAGCTGCGAGGCGTCGGACTTACGGGCCTTTATTTAGTTAGGGGATGCGATTTTGTCGGACGTATGAGGCGTCGGATATATGAGACGTTGGACTTATGAGTGGACCCCGCTTTCATATTCTAGATCTTAAATGCGTCACATGCATATACCTATATGCCATTTGGATTTTTTTTTTACTCAACCTGCATGTACATAACCTCAGTGAGTGAACATTAGGCCTGCAATATAGGCATAGATAAAGACTGACTGTCTGTGTTCCTTAAAAAAATGGTTTCCCTTTTTTCCTTTACTTTTTCTCCGAACTTTTTGAACGTTTATGTTTTATTATAAATACCATTTTATTTTGGGCGTCTGAAACCCTGCAGGCTGGGATTTTTTTTGTGCACGATTTGATTTGCGTGTGAGTAGACTGGTTCCTAGTATATTGCCGATTTGATAGATCTGAATTACCGTGGGCAACCAAATAGTTCAAAATTCTGGTAGAAAACCTACTTATTTCAATGCTAAACATGGGCCTAATTTTTCTTACAATGTCTCATGAAGTAAATGAATTTCGTCGTGGTCCAACTCGCAAATAATAATGTTAACGTTCAAAATATAAACTGTCAAAATATCATGAAATATCCGACTTGATTATAGTAAATAAGAGGATCAAGAAATCTGTGGAATCATTCATCGTGTCTGGTATGCTGTCATTTTCGAGATGAGGAATTACAATAATTTCTTGTCAGAGACAAATGAAGATATACATAAAAAAATATTGATATACTGAGCTGAAATTTCGACAGGTTTTTTTTTTTGTTTTTACTTTGTTTAACCCGCAT
Organism: Patiria pectinifera; assembly: GCA_029964075.1. NCBI lineage: Eukaryota > Metazoa > Echinodermata > Asteroidea > Valvatida > Asterinidae > Patiria > Patiria pectinifera. The sequence goes on from CM057150.1 coordinate 11,032,473, forward strand.
TGTTCCTTATATGGATATATAATAATGACAGCGGGTTCTTATATAGCGCTTTTAACTAAAATCAAAGCCCCTGACATCATTGGTGGATGACAAAAATACTCTCAGTTTTGGGGATGTGTCAATTTCCTTCAATGCATACCAGAACCACACCGACCCCAACAAAACAAAACAGTGGACAATCATTCTCTGAAACAGCACAGATAGTCCCCCAATGTTATCACAATCATAAACTAAACTGTATTGAACAATAGGCGCCCACACAATGTTAAGTTGCGTTTCTCACCAGTTGACGCCTGAGAGTATTTTTTCTCTCCTATTGTATTTCTTACGGATGTATAGGTTTTCAATTTGGTACGAGTATTGCCTTCGGTCCATTATTTATTTGCCAAACAAAAGGGCGAGGAGGAAGCGCACCCAGATTCGTCCACCCCGCTCAAATAAACTAGCCGGTGCACTCAGTATGACTGCATTCCGGGCATTCATTTCGAAATGTGAACTAATACGTACACAGAAAAGATCGAGAGATCGCTCTAATGCTGCTCTGTAAACCCAGTCTGAGCCATTGCGTTCAGCAGGACTGCATTCAGGGCATTCATTGCGAAGTGCGATCATGTAGGCAGACAAAATCGTGAAAAAAAGTGTGTTCATCCCAATTCCGAAATTGGAACTTAGCATCATGAAAGAAGTCTCTTGTTAAAAAACCAAAACAAAAACCGTACATGTATAAGTGGTGATGGCACAGATTTCCTGTGTTTATCCAACGTACTTGACATATACCTCAAAGTTTTGCATACTAACCCAGAGCGCCTGGAAGTAGCCTATTTGTATTTTGTAAGAGGACCCGACGATATACTTATCCGGTGTCGTGCCAAAAACCGTCCGGTGCCAAATAGTGTCCGCTAATTAGCATAATGCGATCTGATTGGTCATGCGTCTATGACGTCACATTGTTTACGGACGCTTGCCAAATAGTGTCCGCGCTTAGCGTGCATCCTATTGCGTGCCTTGTCGAGCTGTCAATACATCGTATAGAAAAGATCTCTGTTCACCTGAATTTGCTTTTTACAATCTGTTTTAACGTTTTCCTTGTTATCTGTGATAACTATTTCACTTGGTTTCCCTAATAGTTTAAACATTATATTTGTGCAAAATGTTTGTGTTTTTTTCGCGTCAGTTCACTTGTTTGGCGTGCAGTACGTACGTAGGCCTAACGCCGTGTGAAGTGTGTGTAGTAGTACTGTGCTGTGTGTAGCATTATAACCAACGTTATATTTTACGGTTTCTCCTACCTAATACTGTCCGATTTTTCCGGCCAAAAATTGTCCGATTCCCCCTGCCAAATGCTGTCCAATTTTTCCTGCCAAATACTGTCCGATTTTTCCTGCTAAACAGTGTCCGATTCCCCCTGCCAAATAGTGTCCGATTTCCCTGCGAAAAAATGTCCGATTCCCCCGTGCAAAATACTGTCTGATTTTTCCTGCAAAACACTGTCCGATTTTGCCAGCTTAATACTGTCCGGCAGGACGTACATGTACGTACGTACGCCCTTGTTCTCGCTTGATCGACGGCGCCCGGACACTATTTGGCAGCGGACACTATTTGGCATGTATTACATGCCAAATAGCGTCTGGCGCCTACTGCGCATGCTCAGCGGACACTATTTGGCACCGGACGGTTTTTGGCACGACACCGGAGTCCACTCTTAGAGCACATGAAGTTACTTGTGTTGCTATAAATTTACACGCTCATATCAGTTTCACTTGGGGACAAAACACTTGCTACTCCTCGTATGAACAATACTTGTCATCCCTGTTGTTGTTTATTTTATTAAAAAGTGCCCTTCAATTCCAAGTGTTTTTCCTGACAACGGAGGGCGTTGTCAAGGGCGGGTCCGGGGGGGGGGGCAAAGGGGGCCATGCCCCCCCCCCCCCAAAAAAAAACCGAAACCAATTTTTTTTTATGTGACATCGCAATAAAGGCACGCAATGAGTACACCACCATCTTTTCCTCAACAAAAAAACATTGGTTAAAGTGGTCAGAAATTGCCTCAGATCGCACCACTAGAGCATGTAATCCAAAAAAATTTCGGGGCCCACGCCGTAATTTTTTTGACCCACTTTTTTTTTGGCCCCCCAACAAAAATTGTGTTCTGGATCCGCCCTTATCCGCCCTTGGGCGCTGTTGCCGTGATATCATTAGAAAGATACTGTTCGGTTTGGGGGTTTTCTGTTCAAAATGTGATTCAACTTCAATTTGCTCTTTGAAAACATGTTTTATAGATAAAGTTATCTTATTGGCGTATAGTGCCATTTGCTGAAACATCAAATCACCAAAGAAAAGGAAATATGTACAAAGACAATTCTGGAAACTTCTGTTGCCGGCTGAAATATAACATTGCAATGAGCTAGGTTATGATAAAACACAATGAAAGCAACAATGAAGTCTTAAACACCACCATGAAATGTTGGGTGACCACCATGGGGGCCATGGTGACCAATGGCATCGCCGTGGGAATGCTTTTCTAGGCTCAACGGATATGGGCTTGGGGAAATACCATGGGGATAAACACAATGGGGATGAACACCGTGGAGATGAACAACATGGGAACACCATGGGAACACCATGAGACCTTTTTTTTTTAAAGAAACGTGTCAATTATGAGTGTTCTAATTGCATTTTTTAATTTTGCTATTAATTATTTAAGTCAAATGGAAAATGCAGTCAAATGAAATTTGGTAGTGGTAGTCTTGTTTTTCGATGTTTGCAAATGTTGTACGTTTCCTTTAAGGCAAAAATGTGGAGCTCTAACGAGAGACAGTTAGTCTTGTATCTGGACGTATCGCGGAAACTAAGTGTGGTAAGTAAGTGGGTGACCGGAAACCCAGGGAACAAGAGTCCTGAGGATTTGTTGTTCAAACATCGAATTCGTTGCTACTTAGGCTACAATGTTACACGACCAAGCGATTAATATTTGACTCAATTTGCTGAAGTTGGTGATTTTTATACTAATTTTTAAAGTCCGATCTTTTTCTCCGCGGCTGTAGTTTTGAGTAATTTTATTCACCTGGCAATTTTGATGCCCTGTGTCAAACGATGCACCAATTACTGGAACGTTGCCTACATTTGAGAAATGGCCCTTATTTTCAAAATGGCGGCGTCCATGGCAGAAAGCATGGAGACCACCGGTGAAGGAGAAACTGCGCGTGAACCGGGAATGCATAATACAGATACAAAACCACCGTGCTTAATAGTACTGGGAATGGCAGGATCTGGAAAGACAACCTTTGTTCAGGTATTTAGCCCGTGTTTTCATTCTCAAATGAGGTGTTTTAATCAACCATTTCAACAGTCAAAGTCACATCGCATTCGCAGGCCGATGCTGTTGTCGTGCCCAGATTCCGGACAGTTCAATCATCACCCACTTCATTTATTATCGGTTATTTAAAATCTTCACAATCAATTGCATTTGATGAAGGAAAGATTCCCATATCTGGCCATCACTAGTCACTGTGCACAAGTAATTTTCTCAGTAAATACTTCAAGTTCAATATTTTCCCTGCTAAATTTAGCTGGAGTTACCCAGCCCTAATTTTTATCATTGGGTTGTACTTGTAGGGCTGGAGCTAGTTTTTCTCGTAAACGATAGTATAGGCAAAACAATTTGGAAAATGTTGAATTTTGTCCCCGTTACACACTAATTGCAACTGCAACTCACCCCAAACTTGCCTGGAATAACCATTACACAGGTCCTTGAAGTAAAAAACGATCCACGATGAAGATTCAGCCTACAATTGCAGTGAAAACAGGAGGAATAACCGCTAACTACTCCTAGAACTATGAGGCTCCGCGTGAGCGGAGCCTCATAGATCAAGAAGCCCGCAAAATTGCCTGCAGCACAAAACACTAACAAAGTACAAAAACGTCCATCAAAATGCAGCCATTTCACACAGAACCGCTGCACAGTTTGCCCCTATACTCCGTACTTTATCTCTTGACATACTCACGTATCTTGTACGGAACTAACATAGGTGGATTCTGTCAGTTTTTAGGCCAAAATGATGAAAAATATGCCCTTTCCGCACTGAGCCAACCTGACACTTGAAACGTGCACGCATATGATCGAGCGATGATTTTCGGTTCGCTCGGAGCGCGCCGCGGGGGGTACGGTACATGCACTTGTACGCATGCACATACTAGCATTTCGCTTGTACAGTACCCCCCGCGGCGCGCTCCGAGCGAACCGAAAATCATCGCTCGATCATATGCGTGCACGTTTCAAGTGTCAGGTTGGCTCAGTGCGGAAAGGGCATATTTTTCATCATTTTGGCCTAAAAACCGACAGAATCCACCTATGTTAGTTCCGTACAAGATACGTGAGTATGTCAAGAGATAAAGTAACCGCTAACCTGACAACCTTCCGGGCATGGCCAGGATCGTAATTGGTTTGTGCACAAAAAAAAATTGTGTACAATGAATGGCGGTCGGTTACCGGTACCAGGCTGTCAACTAGTCGTTTTTGCTGGCTGGCGGTTGGCTGTTGGCGCATGACGTCGCGCGAAAGCGTAACACCCGATGACTGTTTCATGCACTATCGGTTGCGGTTCCAGAACCGCAGCTGTGATGCGAGTGGTAAACTTCATATGAGTGCATGAAACAGTCTTCGGGTGTTACGCTTCCGCGCGACGTCATGCGTCAAAATTCAACATTTTCCAATTTTTTTTGCCTATACTATCGTTTACGAGAAAAACTAGCTCCAGCCCTTATAGACAACCCAATGATAAAATTTAGGGCTGGGTAACTCCAGCCAGCTATATTGGACTTTTTTAGGGCAAATTATCAGTAGGCCTATGTCACTTTGTGATGGCTGATAAAATAATAGATAGATGGGTCACTGAGGGGGAAACATTTACAACCTTGTCCCCAGTGCTTATTTTATTTCCAATCTTGTTTCCAACAATAGTAAGCCTTGGATAGGAAACTTTCTTCCGGTATCCTGAATCGATATCGCAATTAGCTAGTAATGGATTTTTATCGTGTACTTGGTGTTGTTATTCACAACGTGCAGTACGTGTTTTCGCGATCATTCGTCCACGCCTTCTCGAAAATACTCATTTTCTTTCCAGTTTGTTCATTTTAATATGAAATGTGATATTGCATGACATTGTTTTGATAAGATCGTAACAGTTTAATTAAATAAATCGTGTTTTCGTAACTCACGCTGTGCTCGTGCTGCGACAAATTGACTCTGTTTTCACCCCAGACACCGCATACAAAAGCAAACGATAATGTAATGCACATGCAGGCACCAGACTATTGGTCATTTGCATACGTGTTAAAAATCTTGCACATATGCAAATGATCCAATACCAGGGTGAGAGAGCAGGTATGGGCGCGTACTGCTCGACACCCTGGGGTCGAGGTTGGAAACATTAGGGATGGCCAGATATGGGAATCTTTCTTTTTTTATTTTTTGTAGGCACTATGTAACTTTTGTTAGTGGCCATGGTGGCTATCGCTGTAATGAGATGTTGGGGGGGAAGGGGAGAATACATGTAGGCCTACTTCCTTTCTAGAACCGTCGCTGACCACCTGCATGCATTAACGTTATTTTGTGTCAGTTGGACCATTTTCTACAGGGGAGGGGGAAGGATTATCTTTTGTCAGCGTGCATGGTGACGTCGATGTGGCTGGGGCGCACGCGTCAAAAAAGGTAATCCCCCCTCTATAGAAAATGGTCCAACCTACACAGAATAACGTTAAATTTGCATGTAGGCAGTCAAATAGTTTGCACCAAGTGTGTGTATATGTATGTGGGTGCCGAAAAAAATGATGTTCGTGTGGATAAATTGTAATTTCTTTAAATAAATGTCGATCTGAGCTCCTCAAAACCATTGTTCCCAAATTTTAATGAGATTTTGATCAGTCATTGCTACTTTTTGGAGAGGGTTTTGCATGAGAAAGTGAAATTCTGAGTGCAAGTATTATTGCTGGATTTCAATGCCCATAACGTTTACGAGGACCACAAATATTATAGTGCTAGAAAGCACATGGGTGCTATCTAGTCCTAGAAGTACATGTCATACTGTACTACCCCTGCCAGCTATGTAATGGACCAATCCAGTAAGCACCGCCCCATGGTGTTCTGACCAATCACTGCTGTGATTTATGTCCGATATGCGTGCACAAAAGTCCGACATGCGTGCACGCGCGTATGATGCGCGCGGCAGGAAAATGCAGCGTGGCATTGGAGAGGGGCACGTATTGATTTGCCCAGTGCGCAGTGGGCGGGGCTTACTGGATCGGTCTATTGAGAGCATGATTGGTTGCAGGATTTGCATTTCACTTGAGTTGATTTGAGTCTATTTCGATGTCCATGTGTTTCGTCTCCACAGAGGATCACAGCTCACTTGTATGCAAAGAAGCAGCCACCGTACGTCATCAATTTAGATCCTGCAGTCCATGAAGTAAGCTTTCCTGCAAACATTGGTAAGTATTAGACTGGGACCTGGGGTGCAGACAAACTAGTCCAGAAGTTTTGGACTCTCAATTATACTGTGTATGAGAGTCCCAAAACTTAAGGTACTGAAACATGCAATACAAGAAAATAGACTGGCACATGAAACAACTCTTCAATACTGCATCAATCAACTGTCAGCTCAACCTCGTCCCCAGTGCTAACTTTATTTCCAACGTTGTTTCCAATAGTAAACCCTGGATAGGAAACTTCCTTCCTGATTCGATACCGCAATTGGCTAGAAATGGATTTATATCGTGTACTTGGTGTTGTTATTCACAACGTGCAGTACGTGTTTTCGCGATCATTCGTCCCACCTTCTCGAAAATATTCATTTTGTTTCCAAAAGGCAAATGTAACGCACCGGCAGGCACCAGACTACTCCTAATTTGCATACGTGTTCAAAAATCTTGCACATGTATGCAAATGATCCAATACCAGGGTGAGAGAGCAGGTAGTGGTGGGTGCGTACTGCTCGACACCATGGGGACGAGGTTGCTGTCAGCAGACTGTGCAAAAAGCAATATCTAGGATGTTGGGTACTAGGTCACTATTTCTACACATGTCTCCATAGTCAGGCACCTGACTAATGACAAAGAATGAAGAGGCCAGTCTTGTCAAACAGTTGGACCATGGATGGACATGTAGAAGTCTAGTCTTTAGCCTCATTTTGAAATCACTTGACTTCCCTCTCAGGTGCAAGCCACTGCCAACTACTTGGTTGGTGAAATACTAAGGACCTTTTCTTTGCCCATTGAAAGTTTTGGAGAAATTTGCGGGCTAAAGAGTGAGTAAAGTTGGCCTGATCTTCTTTTGCATCATTTTGAGCACTTAAGGTCCCAGTCTGCAGACAAACATGCAAAAACGAAATCAGCCCAACTTTGCTCTCTCTAGATTTGGGTACTGTACACAGTATTGAGAGTCCCAATTTTGGACTAGGTGTGCAGTACTTATTAATTTGAACTGCCGAGATCAAACACCAAAACTAAATACTTTATTCAGATAATGCTGAGTAACAAAAGTATTCTTGTCTGGGCTTTTGAAAAATAATGGAGGCTCCTGTACCCCTTTTTTTCCCCAAAGATGACAGATTTTCAAAGATGGCAGATGGCTTCTTCCATTTTCTTGACTGTTTTATTGATACAAAATTGTGTCTAAAGGAGCCGTCACCATTTTTACATACATGTAGCTACAATTTTGTTGGAAACAAATAGAAAGACTTGCTAAAGTTACTGCAAATGTATGAATTGAAAAACGGGTGGGAAAAAGGAAGCAGGCAGGGACGAGAAACCTAAAAAGCACAATGGTAAATTTGTCCATGTATGGTGTCTTGAAAAATGGAGAAAAATTCAAGCACGTTCTGACGAGCTCGCCGCCATCTTTATTTTGAACCGCTGTGTACTAATCGTGAGAAGTCAGGGCTTGGCTGTATTAAACAGGCTAGGTTCATTAACATGCATGATGATGTCGCATGGCTTGATTCACACATGTGCCAGGGCAAACATACAGAGGCCGGACCCAGACCAAAAGATTCTGACTATTTCTCACATCAGAAATAGTCAGACTGAGCTCTTTAGCTTTAGGCCCAAAAAAAAAGTCTCCGGTTTCTGGTATGCGCGCGCGTCTTAAAACCGCCAAACTCAATGGTTTGACTGGAATCCTGCTGCTGCACAATTTTAACGTGTTTTTAGATGGGTTATGGTCGAGAATAAGCTTTATGTGGTCTCTCTGGACTCCCATACATTTGCACTAAGTTTAGTCGGGCACCATTTGCAGTCATCAGCACACATTTGAAGCAAAAAAATCAGGTAAAAAAAAAAAAGCCGCATCGCCGCACCACTTTTTGGGCAAGCTCCATACCAGAAACCGGAGACTTTTTTTTTTTGGCCTTAGATGTAACTTGCATTTTTGCAAGTGTCATAAACGTGAATCTACAGTAGTTTTCATATTTTTTATTTCCCATACCTGACATGCAAAACCTTTCTTTTTCTTTGTCTGAGAAGTTACGAAGTAATTTGTAAAGTTAAATACGAGTAGTCGATTCTATAATCTGGAACTGGTTCCTGACATCAGTGGTCGGGTACTCGGGTACCCGGTTCCGATGCACTGCCCTTATGTTAGCATTCGAATGACTATTGCATTTCGAGTTCTCCTGTTATTTTGTTTGTTTCTAAAGATATTCGTGACACAGTCAAGTACAAGGAGGTGATGAAGCAGTACGGACTGGGCCCCAACGGAGGAATCATGACCTCCCTCAATCTGTTTGCCACGCGCTTTGACCAAGTCATGGAGTACGTCGAGAAACGAAGCCAAGAAACAAAGTAAGAACACTGTAGACCAAGCCTACTTTAGAATCCTCTTTCTCTGGCTGTCAAATTCAACAAAGCCACCCCAGTTGTTACAATCCACCAAGTGACAGTGAGAGCTCCCTGCCTACAGAAAGCTAGCCTTTAGTCAAGTCCCACGCGCTTACCCAGACACGTGACGCACTCCGGATGCTGACACTTAAAAAGACTGGCACGAGTGGCAAAGCCGCGAGGGCCTTTACCATCTCGTGGAGAACGCTTATGTTTTTCTTTATATTTGTCTACCGATTTGGTAGACATGCATAATGCATTACCCGTTGTGAATTGACCAATGAAAATGCAGAATTACTAGCGTAAATCAGCCGTCGTCTGGCGCCACACAGGATGCGCGCCATGGCGCGCATGCTGTTGCTGGTAACCGCAAACCACCGTTAGATGATTGGTTTATATTGCTTGATTTATATTACGTGAATAAATGAATAAGTGATTAGTTCCACGAGATAGTAAAGGCCCTCGCGGCTTCGCCGCTTGTGCTAGTCTTTTTAAGTGCCAGCATCCGGGGTGCGTTACGTGTCCGGATGGTCCGGGTATAGGCGCGTGGGACTTGACTAAAGGCTAACAGAAAGCAGGATTGACTAGCTGTGACTGTTTATCTAACTTGAAACAGCAATTCTTTGACTGTAGCAGATTAATGAGCCAGCTGTAACTACCAATTGCTTGCTTTTGTTTGTTAATTGAATTCGACTAGTCAAAGTGCCTACAAGAAATGAGATCTGCCTGTTGGTGACTAACTTGTGTATAAGCAAGCAGGGGAAATGTATTGAATTTGTGACTGTCTGCGACTGATATGGTAGTCTCAGGATCAGACATTCACATGTGCAGAGCCATGGTCGAATGTCTCAAATATCAAAATATATGTCCAAACACTCCTACTTACTTTATAATTAGTTGACTTCTTCCCTTTAATATTGGTGGTTGTTGCTGTTGTGTTGAGCGCCATGATATAGATGGCATGGCGCTATAGAAATCCCGTTTATATACATGTATCCTAACAAGTAGATTGGGGGCGACACCATGCCAACCAATCGGAGTCGACTTTCAAAGTGTGACATCATTTCGATTAGAAGTGTGGACTACATGTAAGCTGTTGATTGGTCAATTTGGAGGCCATGCTCTTGTAATACAACAACGGGTCACTGAAGGCGCCCGCTGAATGGTCAGAATCTCGAGGTCAAGACGCAGTCTTGTTTTTCATAATTAATCCCCGAATCTGCTCACATATCATAGACCCTTTCTGTGCAAGGTGATAATCCGTATACCTCTGAATAGAAGAGTTGATGGGATATCTGAAATGTTGATATATCCAAAACTTAAGTCATTGTTTATTGTTTGTTTGTTTGTTGTTCACTCTCAGGTATGTTATCGTTGACACTCCAGGTCAGATTGAGGTATTTACATGGTCCGCTTCGGGAGCTATTATCTCAGAAACAATGGTAAGGACACAGGTTGATCATGATCAAGACTAGCTAGCCTATGAAAGCTGGCCCCAAAACTATTTGATCTGAGGGATCTAGCTTTTCAACCGAGTCAAATTTGTTGGGCCAAGGTGAGGCTTGAAGAAGTCTAATTCACAAAAATTCACTGTGAGTCAGTGAATCAGGTTACAAAGGGACCAGCAAATGGCTGCTCCACTGCAAAGCATCCAGAAACATAGAAAGTCCTTTTTTTGGTTCAAAAATAACAGAAAACCAGAGGAATTTGGCTTAAAAGGTACTGGCAGTAGTAAAAAGTAGATCATTTGTCATTTGTGAATTTTTTCGATTTTGTTCAATTTTTATAGTAATTGTTTTCAAAATGATTGATTTTGGTTTTGTTGAATAGGCGGCATCCTTTCCAACGGTGATCGTTTACGTGATGGACACGGCCCGCAGCGTCAACCCGGTCACCTTTATGTCCAATATGCTGTATGCCTGCAGGTAGGCTGACTTCTGTCCTTACTTGAGGATCTGAATTCAAACAGAAGATGCCCTGGGCCTAAGATCCTTGAGCTGTTATAAGATGGAATTCTGCGTCGGGGTGATATAAATCAAATTAGGTTTTGCCCTTCACCGATGTTTAAACACTGTATTCTAAGTGTGTTACCTCCCGAGTGAAAGTTAGAAAAAAATCACTCAGTTCGAGCCAGCCAATCGATCCCGTTAGCTCGGTGGTCGAGTGGTAAGACATCTGCACTAGAAAGCAGGAGGTCGTGGGTTCGAGTCCCACCCGAGTGATTTTTTCCAACTTTCACTGGGGAGGTAACACACTGAGTATACAGTGTTTAAACGTCGGTGAAGGGCAAAACCTAATTTGATCCTTGAGCTGGTTAGCAGACTGTTTTGCTGAGCATTCTTTTGTGGGCATAGCAAAAATCAGCACTCATCAATGGATCATACAGCTACAGTGTATCCCTTTTTGAATAATTTAGTATTTGATTACTGAAAACTGCGTTGGACCGAATATTCGGATGTTCAAAACTGCCAGCTGCAACTGTGCACTGCACTGGTAAAGAGTTGCATGAAGAGTGTACCTGTAAAAATTTGCTTGTGGTAGTGCTGTAACTTGGGCTTTAACCTGCTAAATTGATGTGATCCATGAACCACTGTCGAACAAAAAGTTACAGTTGACAAAAGCCGTAACTTTATGATAAAATAATTCACAATTATGTGTGTATGTTCAGGTTCGCTCATAAGTCCGATGCCTCATAGGTCCCACGCCTCATAAGTCCGACAAAATCGCATCCCCCAACCAAATAAAGGCCCATAAGTCCGACGTCTCATAGGTCCGACGCCTCATAGCTCCGACGCCTCATAGCTCCAATGCCTCGTAAGTCCGACAAATTAAATGGCTTGTTCTTCCGTTGTCGGACTTTTGAGGCGTCGGACTTATGAGGCGTCGGACCTATGAGGCGGAATAAATAAATGTTATGCCTCACAAGTCGGACGCCTCATAAGTCCAAAATTTCGGACTTATGAGGCGTCGGACTTATGATACGGCCCCGTATGTTCATAGTTTATTTTTATTTTCAAATATTCAAACTGGTAAAAAGCTATTTGGAATATTTGATTGATGATAAAATATTCGACTGTTCAGTGTATATTCGGGACACACTGCACACTGCGCACACAGGTGCCTGATGGCCTCGCATACACAGTTGTAATTTGCCTACCAAGATGGCTGCTATGAGAGGGGTCTATTGTTCACAGTATGCGCAGTGGCCAGGGCCTAAATGATCGCTCTTTTCTTGGAAAAAAATGAAAGACAGCAGATTTTTACAACTTGTTGTGTAATGAATACAATCAACCAATATATATTTTTTTTCCCCAACAGCATTCTATACAAGTACAAACTTCCCTTCGTAGTTGTCATGAACAAGGTAATTGTTTAAGAGACTTTGGATTTCAAATCAGTTATAGACGACTTGTGATAAAATTGACTTACATGTATCACCGTTTGTGTGTTAGCCACGCCCCTTAGATGGTTATGTGATGCGATCAAGCTAAATGAGTCGTTTGTCAGGAATTTTCATTTGGAGATACAGGCCAGAATAGGGCCACTTCATCACATCACTTCATCACACCTCTTGGTGTTCCGACTTCCATAATTTGTTTTAACTAATGATGGTATCAGCATACGGTTTTCACAGCAGTAATGCTGAGATTGTGCTCTTTCCAAATCTGTAATAAAAAATATTTTGACCAGTGTCGACAAATGACTTGTGTAGATCACATCACATATGGACTTTTTGTACGTATGTTTTGTTTGTCGCAGATTTTGTGTGTTCCGCGTCCATTTGTATATCATGTAATTGGACAATATTTCACAAGCTGCGTTGAAGCTATTCTACCGGGATAGGTTAATTGTGATGGACTTTTGATGGATTTATCATGGACTTATGACAAACTTGTGATGGACTTATGGTGGAATTGATATAAACCTGCGATAGACTTGTGATGATATTCGATGGACTTATGATGGACTTGTGATGACTTGTGATTGGCTAGACTACAACTGTGCTTGAGATTGATTAAAGGGAATATACATCATTTGCTTTTGCTGCAATGTTCAGAAATGGATGGATTTGGGGGGTTGGAAATATATAGCAAATATAGTTACACTGACTATTTTGAGGTTTTGGGTTCGAAAATGCTATAAAAATCAAGAAAAACAATCATATTCCTGTAGTCTGGTTCCCTGACTCCATTTACATGTAAGATGCGATCAAGCTACATGAGTCGTTTGTCGACCCTGGTCAATTTTTTTTATTACAGATTTGAAAAGAGCACAATCTCAGCATTACTGCTGTGAAAACCGCATGCTGATACCATCTTTAGTTCAAACATTATGGAAGTTGGATGTGATGAAGTGATATGATGAAGTGGTCCTATTTTGGCCTGTATCTCCCAATTCAAATTCCCTACAAACGACTCATTTTGCCTGATCGAATCACATTTTTCAAATCCCCCTTATACATCCATCATCTATTAATGGTCAAGGAGATAACAGCCTAGGAGCTTTGGATCGTTTCTCTGAATCATTAATTAGATATCATGGTTAATTGGCTCAGTCACAGAAATAACACAGCCATTCATAACACTGAAATTGTCCATATTTGGTAAGATAACTCCATACTTATTGTATTTCTACCTGCACTGAACAGATCGACATCGTGGACAATGAGTTTGCCCTGGAGTGGATGCACGACTTTGAAGCGTTCCAAGACGCGTTGAATCAGGAGACGTCTTACACATCCAACCTGACCCGATCCATGAGCCTTGTTCTGGATGAGTTCTACCAAAACCTCAGAGTCAGTACTTCTGATATCAGTTTTCCACAATACTTTGGTTTTGATACTGGTTACTTTTAATTTCATACTGGGGGAATGTTGCCCAGTGGTCAGGATTTGTGACTTGTGATCAGAGGGTCAGCAGTTTGAATTCAGCTGCTGGCCATACATGTATGTGTGTCCTTGGGCAAGCCACTTCACCCCCACTTGCCTATCTCCACCCAGGAGTATAAATGGGTACCGGTGTTAGCTGGGAAGTAACACTCAATGGACTGGCATCCCATCCAGGGGATACAAAGATCCTTGGTAATTTCATGCCAAGAAAACTGTAGATAAATGCCGGCCTGATGAGCTACATGTCACATGTATATTGGCTTGTGACTATTTACTTACTGTCTTACTTTTTTCCTGGGGACTTAATTTTATAATAAGCATCTCAACCTCCTAGAGCGTTTGATTAACATGACCGGCATATTTGTATGGAACTGGAGCCCTATCTCTTGAAAGCCACTCAAAGGCACTCTTCTAAATGTAAATGGAGTTTCTGTGTGAAGGCTGTGATGTTTTCCATGTCTCTGTGATCTCTAAGATGTTTTGGCCTGTGTACCGATGACGTGACACTTTGTTTACTTGTGCGCATTTCTATAGGGCTACGAAACAGTCGTCCCCACCAGGCTCCCATAGAAAAACGCACATGTAAACAAAGTGTGACGTCATCAGCACAAAGGCTTATCCCAGAGCCAAAAAATGTAAAAAGCTCTTCCACTGTAACTGGCCCAGCAAGCTCGGGGAACTGAAATGCCCCCCGCCAATTGACCTTAAGCCTGGTCTGAACCAGCAATAGGTATAATTCGTAGGTGTACTTTGGGGTTCAGTTCTAGTAATGTTCAGACTTTACTTCTTTCCTTTGCCAGACTGTGGGTGTCTCTGCAGTGACTGGACAAGGACTGGACGCATTCTTCAAAGCCGATGAGGCAGTCAATGAATATGAAACGTGAGTTGTTTTTTTGTTAACCTTCACAAATTTTTGTTGTAGCGTTATAGAGAAGCTCATTTTGCTTTTCCCACCAGTGTTACAGTTTGGGAGCTTGTAATAGATTTAAGCCCATCACAAGTCTAAGCACAAGTTGATTCACAAGTCCATCATGAGTCCAGTCACTAGTCAATCACAAGTCTGGTCATGTTAACAAGAATTCACAAGTCCATCACAAGTTGCAGGGAATGAACAAACACAAAATGGTTTCCTAAAGTTGTCACATGTCAAGATAGCATAAGGTAGTCAGGTTGGCATAGCGGTACTTTCCCCGCCTTCCACTGCTGTGACCCGGGTTCGAATCCTGCCTGGGCCAATATGTGGATTGGGTTTTCAGTCCCTGCCTGATTCCGTGGTTTTTCCTCAGAATATTCTTCTGGGGTTTTCCTCCCACGTCTAAAATTGTAATTTCTTCACATTGTCTTCTCTTCACTGGGCCCCATAGGAGACCATTACAAATTTAATGCGATAATTGTGGTTTATTTCAGGGAATACAAGCCAGAATATGAAAGGATCAAGAGAGAACAGGTAGACTTAACCCTAACCCCCAGGGTCTTTTTGCCAGGAACCATCCTCAATCCCACAAAATCCTCAAAAATGTTGCACTTATGTTCAAATGAAAAATACCCAGCGCCTCAATCCTTCAAAATCGTCAGACAGTCCTGCCTCAAAAAATGCATGACAAAAATGTTGCAACTTGACGCCACTTTTTTCTTCGTATATCATCTCAATGAAGGTCATTCAGTGCAAAAATGAGGATAAGACATGAATCTGGGACTGAGAAAAATTTCCAATTTTATTAGGAAATACTTGGAACATTTTCTTGACTCTCCGTAGACTTTGTACAAAATCGCAGAAGTGGCGCTGTTGCAACATTCTTTTCAAATGCATTCATCTTCAGTCCTCCAAAATCCTCCTCTTCTTCAAACACCATTCATCCTCAATCCTCCAAAATCCTCATGTGCTAAAACGCCATTTATCCTCAATCCTCCAAAATTCTCATGTTTCTCATACACCATTCATCCTCAATCCTCCAAAACCGCCATGAGGATTTTGGAGGATAAAGGAGGGTTATATAATGTACTCGTAAAAATTGCTTTATTTAAATGATACAAAAATGTCATGTGTATCTCTATAGTTTTATGATTAAAAAAAGGAAATTTGAGCCACTAGTTCTGGTAGCTCTCAAATCAATCATAAGTTTTACATCTTTGTTTGATCATCTCATCTTGGGCAAGCCACACCACCCCACTGGCCTCTCTCCACCCAAGACTGTAAATGGGTAAACCTGTGATGTACTGGCGTCCCATCCAAGGGGAATAGAAATAATCTCAGCTGGTTTCACCCATAGAGCTATATTAAATTACTGAGCGCTAACTTCGTGTACAAAGTAATGCCTACTGGGCGCATCCATGTTTGTGCACAAACCTATGGAAACCTAGAAATTTTGTACGGCTTTTGTACGGCTATTTGCATATATATCTGCGCTTGTATTCCATATCGGTGTGTTATCGAAACCAGTACGCCCAAAACCGGAACGCATGATCAGCAAATGAGCGTGTCATTTTACTTCACGCAAACAGCTGACGCGGCGTATTCGCTGCAGATGCTATTTGCGTCACGTTTTTTAACCGTCAATGACGCGCTTAAGTTGTTGCATGTGTTCTACTTGCGCGTTGCATATAGAGTACACTTTCAAAATTCAATCCATCTAATTTCATTATGTTCTACAAACATGCACATAAATTCAAAATGTCTGCGCACAGGACGGCTTCAAAGCGTCTCTGCACGCAGAATGGCGAGTTAGCGCCCTAGTAATTTTATATAGCCTATGGTTTCACCCCACTGAAACCAGTTATAAACGCCGGCCTGATGGTTGGCTATTGTTAAACATGACTTACAATGAAACATACCCAGTTCAAGACACGTTTATTTATTTTCTAGATCAAGCGAAGAAAAGAAGAAACAAAAGCAGTTGGAGAGATTAAAGAGGGATAAGGGCAAAGGTCAAAGTGTCACGCTGCCTGGGTCACCCGCTGCCATGGCAACAGGTAGGCTTTATGAAAATTTCCCAAAAATTGGAAGAGATTTTTTTTTTTTTTTTTTGAAAGATTTGTCAGAAATGATGTGTATTTCATAAACTGTTGAAGTTTTACAAAGACGTTCAGATACATTTTATTTCTAAGAAATAAAAAAAAGAACTTAGCAGTATTTCTTTTATTTTCTTTTATATCTCATTTTGTTGTACATGTATCTTTTTTTCTTGGGGTAGAATTGAAGTAAAATGGTAGGGGTCCCTACCTTTGATTGTTCTAGCTATTGTGTCATGTGTTTTAATTTATTTATCTGGTATTCATAATAACCTAGGACAGTTTGCCCATTCCTATTGGTCAAAGAGCCTGTCATGTGGGTTGTTTTAAGTTACTGCACACCAGCTGGTTTTAAACACAATTCCTGCACTGTGCCCGCCAATTTCCATATAAGGAGAATTTTAGCACTACACGCGCGAGTCATATACCATTAACATGGCCAGAGGTGTTTCACAAAACGTGAGGTAAACTTTTTTAACTTGTTTTATGTGTTTGGCCAGTATTAAACAAGTATGTTAAAGCCGGCTAGGGGCCTAGCCACGGATCATGACCCCTTGCCTCGGGCCATTATCATTATCGTCGGCCAATTTAACAGAACAACATATGTCTAAAAATAGCGTTATTCAACATGGTACATCATATTGGAATAGTCTAGATGACTTCTGAAAATCATCACCCTCCTCCTCTGTCTTTGTTAAAAACCTTAGATCACATCTACTCAATTTTACTTGAACAACTAGTTACAATAATGCTCTCGTATCATACCAGTTTGTGTGTTTTTTTATTTTTTTTTTTTTTTTCGGTTTGTTCGAATAACTAGTTATAGTTTATGAATTTAGATGTATGCCCTTGTCTCATACTCAGTTTGTGTTTTTCTAGGTTGTGTCTTTGTGTGTCTCACTGTTGTCCATTTTGTCCTTTGTCACTGTCTCTGTTTTTCTCGGTCATGTCCACTTGTCTGGCGATAGGTTAGGTACAAAAGCGTGACGCTCACCTTATACCAAAATGTTGTCGTAAATTTGTTCTAGTATTGATCATGTGCATTATTATACACAATTACATAATTCATTGCATTTTGCTCTGTATAATATGTTTACACAACACTGTAACCTTTTTATTGTGTGGAAATGGCAACATTGAAATAAATGTTTCGACTAAATGTTTCTACCATGCCGCTAGCTGGTTTTAAACATACCTGTTTAAAACTGGCCATGCACATATATATTTCCTTATTAAAAGGCCACATGTATATACGTGGCCGATCACAAACCATGTTACTTTCGAAACATGTAGCCTTACATAAAAGGAAAATATTCCATGGAAGAAAAATGACCTGTTATTTTTCATTTCTTTTGAATAATGCTTTATAATTTGTCCATTAGATACAGGTGACGTGGTGAGGTCACCTGTTGCACTTGGTCTCGGCATCCAAGATGATGACGACGACGATGAGGAAGATGACAAAGATGGTATAATATTTGTTATTATCCTTGTCCTTTATATCTATTTGCACACATTCCTCATGCATTTGGCCCTTTGTGGCATCATGAAGAGTTCTTTGCAAGTACAAGCTTTATTTATTCATTCTGACATACATTGTAGCTGTGGATTAACATCAGCAGTAGCTTGGCATAATTGTCTGGAGCATTGAATTTGTGGTCTCGGGTAATTTTGCAGGTTGTGGGTTTCGAGTCCAGCCTGGGGTTATGGTGCGTGTGCTCTTGGGCAAGGCACTTTGTCATTATTGCTTCTCCCCACCCAGGAGTAAATGGGTACCTGTGAGGGCAGAGGTGGTTATTGTGACTGATTTTAACTGCTTTGTGCCAAAATGGCAGCATCGATCTGTATACTCCCCAGGGAGCTGAGGTTGTCTTTGGAATGTTTCATGTGCCCAATGAGCAGGGGTAATAATGATGTAGCGCCTTGAGCACCAGTACTGATGGATACTTGCACTTATTATAAATACACGTCATTATTATTATTAACTCTTTCAGTGCCTAGAAAAATTGAAAAGTTTAACCCTAAAGTGCCCAACTTCGAACTTTTTTCTTAATTGTTCAAAGTTCTGCAAAAAAAAAAAAAAAGTAAATAAGTTGTACTCACTAAATTTTTTGTTGTTGCTCTCTGGTATATCCTTGGTACATTGGAAAGTCAATAGTAGTCACGGACATAGTGCTACACCCTGAAACACTGTCCTGCACACAGGGGAATTCCGCAGTTTTTGAAGAAAAATCGAGTGTTAGTGCTGCGCCCTCTCGCAAGAACTCGAATGAAACAAATAAATACAGGTCGTACCTGAATGAAAATGGTACATGTACGAGGTTTGGCAATTTTAAGTACGAACATTACCTCGCACATGTACGAGGTTGGCACTTCGAACTAACAAATATACCTCGTGCATGTACGACTTTGGCACTGAAAGAGTTAAAGAGAGAACTTAAATTTGGTGGGGAGTACGTGGGGGCATCTTTATTGAGTGTCATCTCAATATTTTGAGTTTTGTCTTTGCATGTACAGAAGAGGAAGAGTTAAGAGAGGCCGAGTCATTCGGAGGTTTCTGCAGAGCCAGGGTGCTCATCAATCCAGCCAACGTGAGGGGGACGGTAAACCAGGAACTTGACACAAAGACACTGTGAGTTACAATGTACATGTAATTCCACTTGCTACCCATGGGTCCCTATACTGCTCCAAACCGCCCTGCCTGTGTCCTTGTACTGCTTAAATCATGTAAATTGCCTAACTGCTGGGCTAAGAGTGGATATGGATTTTGTTTGCCTATCCGCTCCGTTCACAAGTACCCCCTCACCGGCAAAGCAAGTACAGTTGGGGGTGACTGACCGACGCCGCCTTGCTTGACTGCACCATTTACCGCGGTCACTACGTGTACATAGTACAACCCCTGGTGTACGCAAGGCCACACACAAGGAACGGTGTGCACAACCAGCGAAATGTCCCGCCAATGGGACTGCTGCTAGGTAAAAGGGCGCCCTTTTTTTGTCGGCAAGACGGAGCCCATTGCATCCAGTTGCAGTCCCAAGCAGCTGGCGGTAGAGGGCTATGAGTTCCATGCACGAACAAGAAAGGGAAAGAATGCTGCAACCTGACGCGACTTTTTTCTTCATATCTCATCTCAATTAAGGTCAGCCATTGCAAAATGTTGAAAATGCATCAATCTGGGACTGAGAAACATTTGCCATTTTGTTAGGAAACAGACAATTTTCTCTGATCTCCATAAATGTGTACACAACCGCTGAAGTGGCGTCTGGATACTACATTCTTTCCAAAAAAGGGCTTTTTTTGGACAACTTTTGAGAGCCTCATGGTCAGGAGAAAACTTGTGTTCAGACTGGTTCGTGCGCATATAGTGGGAAGCCATATACGCAACTAACTGTATTCTGACTGTGCACAAGACATGGCTTTGCGCCGAGCCTCCCAGTGTCAAACGCCGTCAGCAATGCGTTCAATGTCTTCCTGAGTGGTCTCCCCAACTCTCTTTCTACCGCTGAGGGGGTACTTGTTTTGGGTAACCCCACCCGGTGGTCTGGATCTTTGATATGTTTTTTAACCTTAGATCACATAGACTACAATTGATAAAATCAGTGCAATATGAAAATACATTTTTTTCTTTTTAAATTAAGCATGACAAAGGTTTTCCTGGTTTTAATATTTGAATGTTGTTAAGGTTAATATTTTTATTTCACACTTAAAAATATAAGAAGTTTTTTTTTTTTTAACTCTTGGCAGAGTGACCTGCTGCCCTTTGGGCCCCAGGTAACCAAATTTTTGGAGAAAAAAAAAAAAAAATGAGGGCCAATGACAGTCACCTTCCATCTAATCCTCATTCGAATTCCTTGCCAAATAAGCTGGTTCATCGAACTTTGCAGCCAGGGTTTCACCCAGGCCGCAGCCAACAAACTTTCGACCAGGCTCTACGCTGCCAAGTCTCATTGAAACATCAACAAAGACCTGTAACTTGACACAGCCATCTCCCTTCATAGGTGCATACCACGGCCGCCAGTCAATTATCTTTCCAGCGCACTGTCTGGCAACGCTGTCTGGACACTGTCTGGCACGTGGCTTTTTGTTGTACTGCTATGAATAGGTCCAGGCGTAAAAAGTGCGGAAAGTACCTGACGAGTTGTTGTAAAGTTTTTTTGTGAACGCTGGCGAAGGTTAATTAACCATAAAAATGATGAATCTGAAATGATTGAAATGTTCCTTTAGAAAGTTAATGACCGAGAAGCAAAAGAAAAGACTCTTTGTGGAAACGAAAAGTAAATTTTTATAAAATTCAACATTAAGTGTATCAAACATTACAACAACTGTGCAGAGTAAGTAACAGCAAAGATGCAGCTGGTCAAGATTTTGGTCACAAGTTTCTGTACACAAATTTTCCTGAAAGTTTGTAAACAAAGTTGATTCATCCATGTATTTTCAGTTGACGTGCCATTACAAATAGGCAAGACAGACGTTTTGAATGAGAAATATGAAATGCAGATTTTTGAAAGGGAAAACGACAGTAGTGACTCTTAAAAATGTTAATACATTATAAGTAGCTCTCTTAAAGGGGAAAATACAACATTTGCAAACATCAAAAATAAAACTACCAAATCATTTTGAAATACCTTGCTTGACTGTTAGTGAATGACAGTGTAAAGCATCCTGTAAAATCATGGCACCTGGTATACTGTCATTTTCAAGAAAAGTGGTATTTTTGTATCAATTTCCAACGCTAGTCGGCTGACAAGCGTTGGAAAAAAACTGGCTTTGTTTCAAATACTGGCCCCAATTGACCATCGCACTTGTTTGCAATTGATTACACACCTATGAACAGGTACAAGCCAGCCAGGTGACTGGTTCCCTGCATGACTTACGATTCCCCAATGTATGTAAACTGCTCTGTTTCTTCTCATATGGAGTCAGGGAACCAGACTACTAAAGGAAATGATTGTTTTTCTTGGTTTTTATAGCATTTTTCGAACCCAAAACCTCAAAAAGTCAGTGTAAGTATATTTGATATTTATTTCCAACCCCAATATCCCATCCATTTCCTGAAAATTACAGTAAAAGCAAATGATGTACATGTATTATATTCCCATAAATCCAATATCACTAACCAATTGATATGAAATACTTGTACCATTTGGAAAGGTCACTATGTACATGCATGTTTGTGTTTAACTCTGAGTACAAACGTACATGCAAAGTGTAGAGCTCTCTTTGATACACAGACATGTAAACACATAGACCGCCAGGTCCCATTCGAAACTGCACGCACATTCAGCAATTTCATGCGCCACTCACTAAAATCCAAACTTTGGGCACCACCTCTCGGTATAGGGATATTACACACACCCAAACTGTTCCATTAAAAATTTATGGAGTTATTTTTTTGATTGTGAAAAAATCCCTTGTGTACTTTATTTGATTTAGGTAGATTAAAAAAAAAAATAACGTGCACAACTTTTTTCAGTCGGATTGTCAGAGTAAAAAAGCCTTTTTTACTCAAAATTTGTGTTCTTGTATGTAAATGTATGTATTTATTAAGCCGCGTATCCGTGCATTGAACGCCAGCTAGTCGTAAGGGCAAGTTACGCGCACTGTCAACAGTAAGCATTGCGCGTGTTACGCGCACTGTCAAGCCGGTTTGGCCCATACTTTTTCAAATCACGGTTTTACGCCGCATTTGACTGGCGGTCTATGCATTCTATAAGTCTGTGATATGGTAAGCCTACATGTACATGTGTCTGTGTCTTTATGGCTAGGGCTTCATCTTAGGTCTTCCTCATTTACACCAATTACAGCATGTATCATGGTTACATGTTAACACATGCTGACAATAAACATAGCCACAGCCATGACAGCTCTGAATGCTAATTTCAATGACATTGCATAGCCTCTAAATTTTCTAGCAGTCTAGTGTCTTTTTGTGAGGCCTATTCGTCTGTGTGTTGTTTTTTTTAATTATTATTCAGCAACTTCACAAGTTCTAAAAGTACAGGTAGTCAATGTGATCAATAACTTTGCATATATATATGACCAATAAATACTACATAATTTGATGTTTAAAATATATCAATTCTAAATATTTTTACAAGCAAAGTTCAGCCATTTTCAGTCCACTAGTTGTATCTACATGTACATACACTTATTATCAGCAGGATTAAAAAAATTAAATCACTTTTT
This sequence comes from Patiria pectinifera, assembly GCA_029964075.1. NCBI lineage: Eukaryota > Metazoa > Echinodermata > Asteroidea > Valvatida > Asterinidae > Patiria > Patiria pectinifera. Next base: position 11,055,427 of record CM057150.1, read on the forward strand.
ACATTTGTAATACTTAAAAAAGAAAATTTACTTTTACAACTTTAGAAAATTGAAAGACAAAAGGATATACCTGATATTTACATTTCATATAATTTTCTCAAGTTATAATAACGAATTGCATTTGCATTTAAAGTGTTTCCTTTATTTTCCTCTATCATCTTTGTCTGGTATCCTTGTAACATCAATATATGCCGCCGCTTCTGTCATACATCTCATGCACCAGTCCTTTCAAACGGGCATTTGTAAAGTCTCACTATGAGTAAAGCCTTTCTACATGTAAAGTGGGTCCATCTTTTTTTCAAAATTCCCAATACAACGAGATAGAGTGACGCCACCTTCTCCTGTGGTTAGGTTCACTTCGCGTGCTGACAACAGTTCACGTGGCATTTCATAACGCACAAATTCCACATACCGGTATGTTTAACACAAATCGATCACAGACAGCACTTTTACATCTTACGCTTATAGAACATTTTCACAAATTACTACCCGCAAATGGTTCACTGCCTTTCAGCAGATTGTCACTACACAGGTCACTGGGCCAAATCCACACTGAGTTGTGCTTATTTTTAAGCTTCAAAGAGGAGAATTAGGCCAATTATGTGAAACGGGATTCACAACAGTCATGAGTGAAAACAGTGGGGTGTCTTCACTGGGACGCTGCAGTGCCAGTGAACTACCAAGTGGGTTGCACCGAGTTGACCTCCGAGTGAAGTCAATGATTATTCCAGCAAATAGAGTTTTGATGTCCACACCAGTGGATGTTGTGGTGTTCTGCAGTCCTTTCCTACCACTGCTGCTTATTATACCTCCTCTGTTCTGTTATTGCTCTAGAATCAGACAGAGAAAATGAAGACAACGTTGGTGCATTAGTTATTCTTTCACAGACTCATTTATTTAGACAGTCGCCATTTTCGAAAGAATTTGCAGGCAACTTGATTCAGAGAGCATAGTTTGTGCTGAACTTGCATAAGTTCAACTTGTTCAATCATTTGACAATGTCTAACTACAAATTGAATTTATTGGGTTTTGAGCTTTGATTCATCTGATCTATTTGACATGTGTGATTTGTGTT
>CM057150.1:11057001-11094694 GCA_029964075.1 Patiria pectinifera
TATTATGTGATTAGGGTTACATACCAGCAGGGACAGACTTTTTGTGACGAATGTCCAGTCTGTTTGTACGTATAAATCCTGATTATAAAATATCAACTAATTCTTCACAGTGACTCCGAGTTTTCTAGGTTTTGCTTGAAAAGCAATCCTCCAGGGTACATCTTCTTCAATAAGCCAACATTAGGGGATCATTAAATTTTATGCTTTATATTTTCTGACTTTCTCTAAAATATCTGTCCTTCGTTACGTACGTAACACTTTTTAAAACAATATTTTTTCTAAAATACAAACCAATTGTGTCATTTGCAGGTGAGGATATTTGCTCGAAGCTTGCAATGTTTACAGCAAAAATTGACAGACCAAAATCGTAGTTTCATTATCAAAACTTAAAGGTCTTCACTCTTGGGTCCATTTGTGTGAATTGCCCATATACAATCATTGGTTGAATAACCAACAATGGGTTAATAGGCGATTTGTTAGACACATATTAACCAACTATTGGTTAATAGGTGTCCAACCAATCGATTTGTTAGACACATATTAACCAACTATTGGTTATTTCAACCAATGATGGGTTATAGTTACCACATTTGTAAAGCTGGAACGAGAATCACCGTTCTACTTGCTTAAATATTTTCTTTGCCTTTTTCCTAACAACAGATGAGTGTGAGCCTCATGTCTTTACCTGTGACGTACATAAATGTGTGGAGGAGAAACTGCTTTGTGATGGTTTGGCACAATGCCAAGACATGACCGACGAGTATCTGTGTGGTATGTGCTTATTTCGATGATTCATTTGGAAAACGGTCTCTGTCGGTCATTGTTTAGATCAAAAGCGAAAAGGCACTTAAAAAAAAATAATGTCAACGTTTCCATATAAAGTAGGATAAAATTAGTCCGACATGCTAGTACCAGTGTACTATTCCGCCCGAGACTTGCTATTCCACCCTAGTCATGCTATTCCACAGGTTTGTACTGTACTCGAATGAGGAATCTAATATTACAGTTTCTAGTTTTTGTACCTGGTTGGTCGTAAATGTTCAAGAACAAATTGGGTACATGTGCCATATCCTATCTAATCCAAAGCGTGTTCTTGTGGCAGGACATTGTGTGACCACACCATCAATATACCTGTCTGATGGGGCCGTTCATGAGCTATCTTGGATGCCAGCCAGCCATCCAGGTGACTGTCTGTTCTTCCTGACGGCATCAGCTGATCACCAGATATCGGTCCGCCTTCGCCGTATCCCCCAGTTGTCCCTTGATTATCCGAATCTGGAACTAACTATGGGCAACGGCCACAATATATCCGACCAATCCACGCGGCTCTTTAACATCTCCTTCTTGCAGCTGCAGGGGAGATCATATCGGGGAGTTGTAACATCATCGGGACCTTTGATGTGGATCAAGTATAAGTTCGGTGCTTATCCGAATGACCAGGTGGATGTTTTTAACTCCGAATCAATCCTTTTGGAAATGTCACAGATCAGACAAGATGGTACGTCATTTTGAAGTTAATCGAGGCTATTATCTGTTTGTACCCTCGACTCAAGTGTATGAAAACGCTTTTAACCGCCGACCCTATCTGGACCACAACAAACACAAATAATAAATTAATGAAAACATAAATACATCAAAGAAAGGCAAGCAGTCTTAGTGCTATTTGGAAAGCTATGGAAATAATATCCGATTTTATTCAGAGCACAAAGCAGGCCCTGGTGTTAAGGTGTTGCCTCTTATCATACCAGTGGTCTACCGTTTTCCTTCTGTGGTATGTCATGACTGCTACTACATTAAAATATTGAGTTGCACGACATATTTCAATTACATCTTGCCAAAAGATGGCTTTACCTTTTTTTCCAGTGATAAACTCATTACAATTATGAAACAAGCTTCAATACGTACTTGGCATAATTTAATTTAGCCATCTGAACGTAAACAACCATATTTTTTTTCTAACTATTTTTCCTCTTTTCCCCACCGAAAGACCCTACTTTGGATATCAAAACATATACGGTGTATAAATAAACGCCTAATCGTTTTAACAGCTTGAGTGTACAACTATCTTCCAGTATACCAAACGAGTGACATTTTACTGTATGAAAATTATCCCATTCGTTGATCACTTGTTTTTGCAGCATGTACAGACAACGACCACGCATGCGCACCTGGAGAATGTATTGGCCAACAACATGTATGTAATGGTTACGTTGACTGTTTGGACTACAGTGACGAAATTGGATGTGGTAAACAATTTCAAAGTTCAAAATGTGAAGCTTTAATACGATCAGCCTGAAAGTTTAAACTGAGCAGAAACCGACCCGAAATAATGTGATGTCTTAAGCTTAGTTTCTACACGGTCGTAACTTTCGATCCAGTACAGAAAGTAACATCATTTAAAAGGCTACTGAAGCTACTTTTCGAAGCATTAATGGTTATTATTCCGAAAATTAAAGAGTGAAAGAAAAAAAAAGTATCTTGAAGACGCACTTTTACGTAATGCATTCTCCCACATGATGTAATATAGAAATCATTCTGTTTACTGTCAGGTAATTGTACCTCCAACGAATTCCTGTGTCTTTCCGGTGATAGATGCATTCACGAGACGAGCCTCTGTGACCATGAATCGCACTGCTCGGACGGGTCTGATGCGGATGTGTGTGGTATGTTTCTTGTTATACGTTCATCGCATTAAACGGAAGTGAAACTAAGGAAAAACTTTATGAGTACATCTAGGGAGATGAGACAGCTACAGATGTTTAAATCACTTTAAACAGACATTCATAAATACCTCAGACAGTTTAGCTATTCCTATTGGTCGAGAGCCCGTCACGTGGCCGGTCTTAAACGAATGATAAAGACATGGCTAGCTGGTCTTAAAACACTTTTCCAGTGTCACAATAAAATATGGACTCCTAAAAATCCAGTGCCTCTTACCGTTTCATTGGTTGAACGTTCACAATCCTCATATAGGCATGCGCAACACTACCAGTGAGTCAGAATTTTACAGTTCAAAATTCCAAACGCAACGCCCCAGTTGCGTTCTGCGCGACATCGCGCAGAACATGCCACGCGCGCGTCAATCGCCATAAAAGGGTTGTTTACATCTTACTCGCCAGCTGAACACTCCATTATTTTGCCAGAGGGGTGTTTCAAAAAGCATGAAGTGAACTTGTTGAACAAAATTGGGATTTTTTGAACGAATTATTTGATATTTTTTAACCGAAAAGGTATTTATTAATTCCGAGCTTCAAAATTTTAGTGTTTTTACAACATCCAATTTAATTGAGATTTATGGATTGTTTTCGTAGATACACAATGTCCATTGAATAAGGGAATAAATGTGTGCTCGGTCGGTATTTATCACTCTGTTTAAGACCACTTAGAGTCTGGGTGCTGATAATTACCCTCGCCTCCGGCTCGGGTAATTATCAGCACCCAGACTCTAAGTGGTCTTAAACAGAGTGATAAAAACCTCTCGAGCACACATTTATTCCCTTATTCAATGGACATTGTGTATCTACGAAAACAATCCATAAATCTCAATTAAATTGGATGTTGTAAAACACTAAAATTTTGAAGCTCAGAATTCAAATTTTTATTTTGGAAATATTTTCACTGCAAGAGGTGAAGCCAGCCAAAGCGAACACTATAAGACATAACTCAAGAACCATATGGAAAAGTAAGGTGGCACTTTTTAACTGGAATGAAAGTTTGCATAAGCTTTCGTATTAGCAACTACTACATCAGATGCCAAAAACCATGTGGATATTCACTTCGAATTATACAGCTGATGTGTAGAGTTGGCCGGAATGGGATCAAAGTGGGCAAAAGTTATCAAACCCTGTACTCAGATGTAAAGCAATATTTCCTTTTATTTAATGTGTTTTGCTTTATTTTATCAGGATATCCCCAACGAATTGTAATAACCTGTTTTCAATGGGGGCCAATGAGTACATCCATATACATAAACATAATGCTTAAACCCTCCCACAGTCAAATCCTCAATAATTATTGGTCAAGCATGGCATTTGATTTACCATGAAGTCCCTCACATAGACAAAACATATTGAATTGAACAGAATTTTGGTGGTATTGATTCGATGAAGCTACCACTGTTGTTTAAGCAACAAATCGTCGCATTGGAAATATAGAAGTATCATGTTCTTACTTTGCTAATCGATGTTCTTGTGGTTTATTCTTTCTGAGGTCCCTGTGGTCGATCATTGATTGACCTTTCATATCGAGAAGCCAACTCTGCACAGTCCCGCATTCTCACTTCTCCTGGATACCCACAGCCGTACCCACAGAGTCTCTCGTGCTCGTGGTTGGTGAAAGCTCCAGACGGTCATCGAGCACTGGCAAAGATAGAGGCATTTCAGATGAGCACAGACTACGATACGATGACCTTCGGCTGGGGCATTGATCCAACCGACGTGAATTCCCGGATTGGATCGGAACTCATGGGTCAGGATCTAGGATTGGCCTCAGTTGCTTCTCGAGACACACACTTGTGGATCAAGTTTACTTCAGGTCTTTCTACCTCAACTTACAGCGGGTTCTCAATTCGCATTGAGGCTCAGGAGACAGGTTGGCATTACTGAATGTGGAATTCGATTTTCCTTTGCATTTTTTTAGATGCATGGTATAGGGGTTTGGGAATCACTTTCATGTGGAAATTCATCTTGCACTTCTTCGCAAAATGAAACCATCCCCCGTGTTTGTAATGGTGGTATTTGCTTTCGTTCTTTTACCATATTCCGCAGTGTTGTTAACTCGGGTCGCTGACTCGGACTCGAGTCGCTTTTTTTTTTTTTACTTGAGACTTTACTTGACTTGGGGAAAAAAAAGGACTTGAGACTTGACTTCACTTGAAAAAATATGACTTGTGACTTTACTTGACTGGAATAAATTTGACTTGCTGATATTTACACGTTTCTTAATGTTACCAAAAAAAAAAAAAAAAACACCTCTGGGCGTTCGTGCGCACTAGCATAATCGGTTGAAAATAATGCAGCTATACATAACGAATTATCAACCAGCACGCGATAGCTGGGCATCCTGAGCCTGCCACACGTCACATACATGACTAGCACTACGCGTGTTTTATGGAAAACCACGGATCCTGTGTGTAGAAACCGTGGGACAACGTATCATACTCGACCTCGAAAAGTGTGAGGTGATGTTTGCGCCGTGCGTATTCGTAGTACATCCGTTGTTATAGGCTACACGTACACATTGAGTGGTTTACCGTAAGCGTGCTTATGCAACTAGGGTTTAAACGACTGGAAAACGCCTGCTACCCCAAATCTGCCATAAAGCAAAAAGAATTCACATCATGCATTAAACGAAAATGTTCGATAGGACATTTTGTCAGACGTCCTTCAAAAATTCAACATGATGGAACAAGTTTGAAAATATTATATCAAAATGCATTTTAGACTCTTTAGATACAATTACGGTGTTTGAGACAGGAGCTTTTAAAATTATGATTTTTTTTCAATCTCCTTACATGATTCACGCTTTGATAAACCACTTTCCCATCTCTACTCCGGCTCCGTCGTCGAACACATACACTGGTTCCTCGTACGTAGAATATATATTTAATATTTAAAAAAAAGATGACTCGAAACTTGCCTTGCCTTGAAAAAAATTGACTTGAAACTTAACTTGACTTGCTAAAATTTGATTTGGGACTTGACTTGAACTGGAAAAAACTGACTTGGTTACATCTTGGATATTCCGTCAGTTACCATCGGAGGAAAGGCACACTAAAGCAGTTTTTTTAATTCATATGTGTGAAACTCATTTCAAAAGAGTTATTACAAATCACCAGTTCTATTTAATAACTGAAGAAAAGCTTTGCCTGCCAAAGAGCAGCATCTCAATCAACTCCAATAGAACACAACACTGAGGCGGGAACTCCCCGGGTAAAACCAAGTCTATTAGGACCAAATCTTACAACTATTAGGATGGAGATGATCTTCTGACACCAAGGCTCTTCCCTAAACGAGTGACCACTCAGAGCAACCTCAAGGCTAAGGCTGCAGGTCCGTTTTTGATGAAAATATATACCGCCAATTGTGAATGATTGTAAAATTTAATTAACAAAACGAAATAAACAAATTAACACGAAATACCTTACTGCATTGATAGGGAATGACAGCAGTCTACAGCATCCTGTAAAATCGTGGTCCTGGTGTGCTCACATTTTTAGGAAAACACGGTATTTTTCCAATGCTGGTCGGCCATCTAACATTGGAGAAAACATACTTTTTCTCAAAAGGTGCTCCTAATTTTTCCTTATTAGCTAATTAGCTATTCCACAATTTCTTCGAAAGCCTTTTAGACTGATTCTATGACCTTACAATTCCCTAAAGTTTATAAATTGCTCCGATTCATTTCAAATGGGGTCAGGAAACCAGACTACAAGAACAGGATTTGTTTTCTTGGTTTTCCACTATCTACAGGCCCAAAACGTGAAACAAGTCATTTTAAAATATGTTATAATTTGCTTTTACATACTGAACCTCCAAATTCATTTATTTCTGAGAATTACAGCGAAAGCTAATGTTGTACATTCCCTTTAATTGCACAATAAACCTGTAACAAAGACATCTGAAACAAAATTGTCGGTAACTTCAATCAACAATGATAATGTTTTCAACAATAATCAATAAATGCACATTTATTGGAATTATAATGCTATAATTTGGGTGGCTATTTTATTACCAGGGTCATTTTAATTATTGGGAGGTAATCCAAGCATATACTGCTCACAGCAGCAACGCGCAGCAGCAATTAATGTACAACACATCAGCAATGTACACCATGATAAACAATATACAACACTACGTCCTTGTACTCCCAACGCATCAACCGTGTACTGTCCAGCAACAGCAACGTACAGATATATGCAACTTTGTACTTGCAACACATCAGCTATACATGCCAGCGTAACTTAGCATAGCTCATACGACATTGTACAAATCGCGCATAATCATTGGGCAAACACAGAGCACAGGTTAACCTACTTCCGATCTGCTCGCTGTCGCGGCTCAACTCTCCTACAATCAACACGTGCATATCACCCAGGTAAGCACGCACAATGACACCGTGCAAAACGCATGCATGTACGGTACCAAAAGGTACGTTTCTTAATTGCCCCTAAGGACGTAACATGTACGTCCATGCACGTTTGTTATCTTCTCAGTGATTGCCCAATTCCCTGTCACGTGGCATAGCTATAAGTTCCTTTTACGTTCGGGTTATGAATAGGAGGCGGGCACATTATAAAGAGCCTAATACCTTGAATGAATAACTTACGCCACGGCCTTTTCAATTTATTGGCCGGGGCACAGTGTCACAACACAGACAAGAGAAGGAAGGCCCACCGCTCCACCCTAATTCTATAGAAATATCTCACAGCGTTAAAGCATTTGAAAAGAGCAGCATTTCGTTCAGGTATTGAACCCTCTACGCAGATAATGTGCTATAATTATGCAAAACGTCAATCAACCAAAACAAACATGAAAATAGAATACACCATTCAAAAATAACCAAATTTTGGAATATACCTTTGAAAGGGAAAAAAAATATTAAAAACGCATGTTTACCGATGACAGTTTTTATATTTTACATTGGTATTTGGCTTGAAGTTGATAGATGCATGATTATTATGTAATACGTAGAGCACACAGGATCACCCCACCCGAAAACCGTAGGAGGGGGGTAATTAAAAAAACGCAAATTCCAAAAGTAGTGGTTTTAAGGTAAATTTGTATTTTAAGACGCAGCTGTTTGGAATACTTAGCTTCATTATGTTGATACACAGGCCATACAACGTTTTTTTTTAAATAATCCAGGGATGAGTTATACCACAAAATGCATAATTAATGTCAATCACAACGAAACGCCGACCACCGACTGCTGTCGGACAAAAATACGAGTATGGGTGGACTTGAACATTTTACAAACCATACCATCATGTTTGTGTGCAACACCTTACATCAACAAGGGCCACACAAAAAACAATACCCATACAGGGGTGGATCCAGCATTTTTCGCAGGAGGTGGGTGGTATATCGGCACCCCCTTGGATCTGCACCTGCCATACTCGTATTTGGAAGGGTTGTAAATGGGGGAATTTAGGACAGTTTGTTTGCGTCATGACATAGCTCAACCTAGCATGACGAAGACATGATATGGCCTGTTTCTCAATATAATTAAGCTTAGTATCGTATTTAAAAGTGTGTTCCAACGATAAACAACAAAACGACGGTTGTAATTTAGTTTAGGCCTAAACATCAAACATCCTCTGAGGACCACCCCTTTTGGTACTGAAATCACCCCGCGTGGTTTATTAGTTTTGATTTGTAAAGAGTGCCCTTTTTTGCGAAGTGCCCTTTTTTCTGAACAAGTGCCCTTTTTAAAAAAGAAGTGTCTTTATAAAAAAAGTGGTTCCCTTTTTTGTGTGGCATTTGCCGTTTTGGATGCCTTTTTCAGAATTTCGCATTGTATCGCCCTGAAAATCACCATATATTGGCCCTTTGTGTGCATAATTGTCGGTTTTGAACAGTGCCCCCATCGACAGATGGGACCAGCCGCCCTCCTCCACGCTTTTTGATTTGACGGAGGCCAAGTGTCCGAGAAAAAAACCTGTCTACATTTCACAACGGATGTGCAAGTGCCCTTTTCAAAAAAAAATTACCCCAATAAAAATGACCAATGGTCAGTGTCAGGCCAAGTGTTGGGAGAAAAAAAAAACATGTCTACTTTTCGGGGCGGATGTGCAGTTGCCCCCCCGGCGCGGATGTGCAGTTGCCCCCCCCCCCCCAAGATCAAACACTGGATACGCTGCTGCCTAAGCTTCCAGCTATCACGTGGAAAATCAATGTATGCCATGTAGACGCGATGTCTGGTCAACCACACCATCACGTCTCAGCCAAAAGGCACGCACGTCAATCACGAGTCGCTCAGTGAACAGGGATCATTATCATGTTAATGTCTTATACGGTGCATAGTCACAGCCAATCACAGGGAGGCCGCAAGCGTTAGGTTCGCTGCTCTCGTCCTCCGTCCCCAGATCAGTGCTGCCCATGGTGGCATACTCCGGCATAACCAATCAGATCCACGGTTACAGCGCTGAACGTAGCCTTAGGGTCATTTTAGGTTTTCGTTCGGGAATTAAGAAACGTACCTAATGGGACTGTGTCAACCATTGCCACGCATGCATACAAAGCCTCAAATCTTATATGCATACACTTGTACACTAACGCTACCACAATACAAATGCATTGTGAATTCCTTCCAACATCGTTTATCCTTTTTTTTTGGGAGGAGGAGCATTATAAAGATCGGAACGTCAGCCGCCTTAAGTGTTTGTTTGGATTGATATAAAAAACACAATCCTATTAATTTCAGTGACCTGTGACGATGGTCAGACGATGTGCGGCGAACCTGATACTCTGTGTGTAACAGAAAACGCTAGCGAGTATCAGAAATCGTATCTCTGTGGGGATGGTGAGTACGTGTACCTTAAATTAGAGCCACAAAACAAAACTGATAACAAGGCCATTGATATATTCTGTTTAAGATGTGAGACCAACGATGAATCCGACAAGAAACGACGTTTTCTCGTGTCAGATCCTGTTTGACGTCATCTTCCTTAAACATATAATTTACTTTCCAAATTCTCAATGCAATGAAGTTTTTTTATGGAACTCATTCGGTGCAACTTTTTGTTTCTTTTAATTGTATGAAAACAATTTGACTTTCCTTTTTGGTTAATTTGGTAAAACACTCCACTTTTTTAGACATACAAAATATTGTCCCACTCTCTGGACAACTGAGGGCGTTGTTGCTGTTATGTCGTTTCAGGAAGACACTGTTCAGTTAAAGTTGTGAACCCAAACATTTACTTATTGAAATGACCTCCAACCATGTACTAACGCAACTAATCACCAAAGAAAATATATACAACAGAAGAGTATCCCAAATTCTGGCAACTTCTTTTTTAGATGTTGCTCATATATATGAACATTTTGCATTGACCTTAAAATGACAAAATTAACTTTATAAAATCACATAAATATGAAGGTTCAAGCTAATCAGACTTGCAGTTCAGAAGATAAAGTACTTTAAAATATGCACATTTAAGATAACGTCGCGTGACCCATGATGACATCATCATGACGTCACTCTTCTACACAGGTTTTACTTATAATGTCTTTGCCTATATGACTTTGTTTTGTGTCATTTTTAACTCATTTTACTTTGTATTTGTCTTTAACACGTCCCTGTCTGCGTACATACCAAGTTCCAACTCAGTCGGACTTACATTTTTTCCAGATATCTAATCTTAAAACATAAACCTTTAAGATGACGTCATAACACCACTGATGACATCAATTCGACATCACTTTTCTTTGGCCAACCTTACTTTGGTATCTTGAAGTCAAACTGATTGCATTTTTGGTCAAATGTTGCTAGTACAAAACGTGTAAAATGTTCAAATAGTTACTTCGGATTTTTTTATATATTAAGTAACAGTATCTACCTACCCGCCAGGATTCAAGACAATCAGACTTGCCCGTGTACGGGTTTCGAAAAATGGCAGTTTTGAAGACGTCATTATGACCGCATATTTTGTATTTTTTTTTGCATAATTCTAGAAAACCTGATTCAAAAACAATTTTGAATTTAGTATATAGGCCTACGGTTCGAGAGACATGGTGATAATTTTAAAAACTTTAAAAATCTACTTAAAATCACAATATGACGTTATGATGACACCACGTTAATTTTAACCCAATCTGACGTTTCAACCCAATCGGACGTATAGTTATCTCCATATAATGGCTTTAAAGTATGAACCTTTATGATGACGTCACTAAACCCACGATGAGCCATCATGACGTCACTCTTCCGAAGGTTGGTCTTACTTATAATGTATTTGCCCATGTTAAGCTTTGTTGGGATATGAGTTTGTTTTATGCCAACATTGAAGGGTAAAATCAAACGTATACAGAGTTTTGGGATTCTGGTCCCAAAAAAGAAAAAAAAATGAAAAGAAAGAAAGAAAGAAAAAACAAGACAAAACAAGGACTTTCCCGCTTTTAAGCAATTGAAACAAAAACGAAGGCTTTTCTGTAACTATATGCGGAACAGCGACACAAAATCTGAGGAAAAACAAAGCTTTGTTTTTCCACAACTATGCAGAAAATTAAAAAAATAAATAAATAAATATATTACAATATTTTATTTCTTATGACTGTCTCTTTGCACCAGATATCTGCGGAAAGAGGAAAATGCACCTGGGTGAGAATATTCCACACACTTTGACTTCCCCGAATTACCCTAACGACTACCCCAACGACGTGAACTGTGTGTGGGAATTTCAAGCTTCACGGGAGTTTTCAGCCATTGTCGTAACCATCTTGGATTTCCAGACCGAATCGAGATACGATAAGGTCAGAATAGGAGGACCGGGACTGTATCTCGGCGATATTGCTGAAGGTTCCACTAACAGTATAATCATAACCGGAACAACACACATCACTACGGTAACCTCACAGATATCTACGGTTAACGTCACCCTAACCACTGACTGGTCAGTTACGAAAAAAGGATTCCAAATGACGGTTGAAGCATTTGAATATTGTAAGTATACCTTCTTCCCCCAAGCTACCTTAGCAAGGATGTGTCTAGGAGGTTGAAGACAAGAGGTGTACGTTGCAGTTCCATACTGACACCTGTACGAAAGTTTATTATGTAGATTGCTATAACAAATTTTGAATTCGGTCGTATTATTTTCATCGTTCCCCCCCCCCCCCCGCCCGCAAACAGGTAATGGGTAGAATTTATTGCTTAATCATTCTACAAAAACACAATCCTCCCGCTTTCTTTCAACTTATAGTTTACTCAGGAAGTTATTTCAAAGGTTTAAAAACGAGTTTTGCAAACAATTCCTAGGAAAAAAAAATATGAATTAAAAAAAAAAAAATTCATGCAAAATGTAAGCCCTTTACCAGTATAGAATAGTCTACTAGTTATAACAGTGGCAACCCATAACATTGGTTTTGGTGTCATCCTATCATACACGATCAAATTCTTTCCAACCGGTCAGCCGAAGCGTTTCGGAGGTATTTTCGGATTTCCGATAGAACTCATGTTTTTGTTTTCACTGGTCAGTTCCGCTGGGTGATTGTTCCGGTGATCTGGATCTACTGTGTGAAAATACAACAATCTGCATAGCACCAGATGGGGTTTGTAATGGTTTCAAGGACTGTGCCTTTGGATTCGACGAGCATCAATGCTGTAAGTTTTGCCATAGACTAAAGTCAGTATATCCAGGTATGCCTACATTAGGCGTCCCTGCAGGTCCAAATTCATATGTTACAGGAAAAGATCACATTTATCTGCCTTTTGTCACATATTTAAACAACCTTTCTCACGGCACAAGTTTTTATGCCGCGTTTAAGCCCTATTAAGGAAGAAAGGCTGATGGCGTCGAATTGGATATAAACCTGAGCACAACAGACAAACTACGTGGCAGGGTGCTGACGTAAACAAAGGCCGAACCTGTGTTAGTAGGAACTGCCCATATCTCTTCCTTAGTGATTGGGACAGACTCATATACTGCCCGGGGCGCCACGCCTCCTCCACAGCGAGTTTGTTACCAATGACCTAATTGCTTGACAATGACGTAATTGAATCTATACCATTGGATAGATGACATCCGTACCTTTTCTATAGTAGTTGGCTATTTCTGAAGTATTCAGTACATTTCTGATAATTTACATATAATACTTGGTATGCTTTACTGTGAGACAGCCTGTACTTCTGACGAACCTGAGCGGACAGAAGCTATGTTACTGAGTAGTTAAAATCAACCTGATTATCTCCCCACCATTTTGTTTGTTTCCAGACACAATCGATTGTTCTGGGTTCTTCCAATGTAGTAGAAGCAGGGAATGTATATTATGGGATAAAGTCTGTGATGGAACCGATGATTGCTTGCTCGGTGATGACGAGATTCGCTGTGGTATGTAGCCCTCACTGCACTTTATCAAAACATTTGTCTTGGAATTTTCTCAGACGTTTGCAGCTAGTTGTAGGAAATCAAACAAGTACTGTGAAAACATGTGTGATCAGTAACATTCAAAGGGCATTTTGATTATCGATACATTGTACGTGTATCCTAATAGGGTTCTTCTTATCTTTCCCTAGATTGGATTAGTTTATGATTTGTTTGTGTTTTCGTTTTAGATGTAAATCGTTGTCCAAGTGGCTGTACATGTTATTACAAGGATAACGCACTCTATGTCATTTGTCAGTCGGGATGGTCGACGGACACACTTGGAAACATGGCAGCCACTACCGAAGTGCTGTAAGTGCGTTTTACATAATACATGAATCAATATTGCATAGACAAGATCTACAAACTTCTCAAAAATTGTTTACAGCTTAACCACGGCTGTGAGTTATTCAACCAAATTGAAGCAAGGTATAGGTTTCCAGGTTACCTTAACACACATTTTCTAGAACAATTATTAATTTCATCGCACACATTGTTGGGATCCAATATGGTTTTAATTTCTAATATTCCCGAGAAATATTCTGGAAGGGCACTCGATGTGTTTCTAACAACTAACGTCTCTTGTTTGTTTTAGTTTCATTCTCATAGAGGGTACAAGGGAGGGGGCATCGACTTTTAAGGAGGGGCGTGCCCCCTTAGTTACTCCACAAAACCGACAGCGACATTTATGTCACTGTACAGTTTTTCCTTTAGTTGATCAAATTACATAGAACTCATGTTGCTGTTGGTATTTTGCGACTGTTATTCAAAAACGGTGACTTATGTCACTTCTTTTCCACCAGTGAGCTGTCTTCTGGGTTTATTAACGTCCTTGAGCCCGGCCTGTTTAAACGGTTCTTCAAGCTTCAAGCTCTGTAAGTAGTGTTATTGTTCAAGTGTGTAGCTGCGGCATTGAAGATATCCCATTGAGTGCAAACGAAGTCAGAATGAGCTTTTTTTATGGAGTAACTTTAGATATTATCATTGAAATGGAGCAAATTGGGTATTCAGGATTATTTTCTAACGTTTGTGATTGCATTTCCTATTCTCAGTAAAATTGGCAAGCACTTAAACAATGATCGAAAACCCGACTGGAATCCCCTGATATCAGTGGAATGGATTTGGTCAACAAAAAGTAGACATTGTAGTGAAACACAATGAAGGGAGGCACGAAATTCCAGCATGGTTACGAATCCATATGTAAAAAAAAATAATGAAAATATTTTTAATAAAAAAATGCTTCTTTTATGTTGACACAATCAAACGAAGACACTTAGTGTACCAGTAGAAAGCAAGTATTTCACTATCAATCAGAAACATGAATGGTGTGATAATTCACTTATTTCCTGAACTTAAGAAACATTTTGTCTTTGGCAAAGTTGTTCTGGTTATGAATTAATTTTTTTGTTCATTTTTTCTTTTTATTTTCACTAATACATTTTATGGTATATGCTTTGCAGGTACCTCACCGACAATCACATCCAAAGGATACCACAATGGTCTTTCGACGGCTTGCAGAATCTGCTTTGGTTGTAGGTCTATTTAAATGCGATGCTTTTATCAACCCTACATTGATAGACCTACATTGCGGTCATTTTCTCATGTTGTAGCCATCATACTACATGGCAATATTTGAAAATGAAATTCCTCAGTTAACCTCATCCCTGACAATTGTAGAATTTGTAGTTGGTCTTTGATTAAATTTTGTTTGCCTTTAGTGCAGTCCCCTTGAGTTAATACGTGTTAAAGCAGGCTATCAAGATATCAAATCGCTTTGTGCCTTCATTAATTTTATAGAAAGTTTGTTACTTTTCCATCACCTTCGCAGGAACATATCACTGAATGATTTTACCACTTTGGAAAGTAATGCCTTCCAGGGTTTACACAAGTTGCAAGGGATGTAAGTGCGATTTTTTTCAGATACATTGTCTATAACACATCAGGACTAGAGGCATGAATTCCCCTTCCCCGTTATTTATTATATTTCAATAATAGTGTAACGAACAGATTATGCAGCACTTTTCTAGTCATTGCTTTCTTGCTCTGGGACCCCGGCGGAGGGTCT
This sequence comes from Patiria pectinifera, assembly GCA_029964075.1. Taxonomy (NCBI): domain Eukaryota; kingdom Metazoa; phylum Echinodermata; class Asteroidea; order Valvatida; family Asterinidae; genus Patiria; species Patiria pectinifera. The sequence goes on from CM057150.1 coordinate 11,072,145, forward strand.
AACTCCGGCGGCGCCCACCCCATCTGGTTTTAGGTCTGGATGGCGCGCGCTCCGGAAATAGGCTCTGTATATAAATAGGGTGTTTCTCTTGTTCACTCACGCCGCTAGGGCTTGGCTAGATTCCAGGGTTGGGTAAAGTTGTGACGTTGTAATAGATTTTGTGAAGCTGTGCTTGTCTATGCTGGGAATGATCAGTTGTGGTACTGGTAGCAGTGTGGCAGGTTAATCGCAGAGTTCTTGTTGCTGCATATATGAGAGTTCTTCAGAAGTTGGAAATCCTGTGTTAATGTCCCGTTTTCTTGCGTTTTGCCGGATTCGGAGGACAAGGGCCCAAACAGTTCCCGTTACAATAGCTCCCAAACTTTTCGAGGCTTATACTTTTATAAGGGGCCACTATGATTTCGAAACCAACTCTTAACAATATAAATAGTTACCATTTAAACCGGTAAGACAACTTTGGTAATTTTCATTAGGTTATTTTTATATTACCAAAAACAATGGAATTGTATTTACGAATTTTAAAACTAAAATAGCTTTTAATTTGTATGAAATATATGTGATTTAACATCATATCATATTATTAATATCATATACTTTGGCATGAAAACAAAGTGCAGTAAAATGTTTCAAAAGAAGACCTTTTTTAATAATGGGTGGCTTTTATTGCCACTTTAAACGCGTGGGTAAAAAAAGGGAAACAATTTGGTTTTTAATCTTGTTTTTGATATGCATCTTTTTAAGTGCCCCTTTTTATGAGATGTGAATGGGAAATGGGAATTGGTGTTTTTTTATAATTGATAAAAAAAATTAATCTATCTCTCCTGTTGAACGTCTGACATATCCTGACATGCAAATTAATGCAAGCCGCGCGCCAGCCAATCGAAGTCGACTTTACTAAATCGTGACGTGATTGGTCAATTCGAATGCAGTGTTTTGTAATACAACAACAGCCGGGAGCGCGTTCGCGTAACATAATATCGAGCGCCGGGCGCCGTGACAGTTTTTTTTATTTTTTTTTTATTTTTATCTATGTCTATGACGCGCAACGGGTGAATGACCGAAGACCCAATAGGCCTATAGAAAGCGCCCGCTGATTAGTTAAAATCTAGGAAGTCAAGAGACGGGGTCTTGCCTAATAAATCAGCAAATCTGTTCGCGCGTAATAGACCACGTAGACTTTGGAAAAGGGGGGCAACCAAAACAATGTTCCTCGCGTTTTATCCTTTATTTTACATTTCATTGCTGCTTATATTTGCAGTTCTGCAGACATTTGAACCTTGCTATGTTATTGTGTGGTTCACTTAGATACAACTGTTAAATAGAAAATTGTCGAAACAATGTTGAAGTTGCTAGTTCCGTGCTGTCCTCTCAGCCAAATAAAACTATATAATTCCATGTTCTCCGTATGGTTTACATGGAGCTATTTGTTCTGAAATGATAGGTATCATGCCTTTGATGAAATTGCAATATACGATATGTCTCGAGCTTTTATTTGATTTAATTCAAATGCTGAGTTGTCTTTCTGCATGAAAGGCTATATACTAATACTTCGTTTACAAAGAAACGTAATCATATCTTCCTCAGTCCCTGTGTTCTTTAATTTTTTTTCAGAGTCATATCTCACGTTCCCCTGTTAAGCATTGAGGAATCTGCATTCAACGGACTGCAGGAATTACGAACATTGTAAGTATTCAAGGTTCATATAATTGCAATAGACCATGAACGGCGATACCGGGAAAGGAGGCCATTTGCTCTCCATCCAACACTCAAAAGGCGTCCCCGATTAAATGTTCCCTGTGTATACCCATTTTAGCAGAGTTACCTAGATTGCAGGAATGTCACCACTGTGTAGCACTTACAACTGCGCTCCAAACACCCAATTTACGTTATAATTCAACAAAACCTAACGTACAGGAACGGGTGTAATTTGTGCTTGTGTAATCGTGTAAAGGCATATGCGAACATACTTAAACAGCACCTCTTTAGCGTACCGAATTAAGTGTGACGTCATTTAGAACCAGGAAGTGCAGTACAAACGTGCTAGTACATGCGCGTGTTGGTTCACGGGCTGAATCACGCGCTTATGACTTTTACACACATTTTGTGCGCGTGATGTATTCACTTCGGTACCGAATATCAACTTAGTGACCTGACCAGTTCACTACTTCGCTTTTCAAATTGGCCAAAATGCTGGTTCCTTCAATTACTTATAGGTAGTCACTGCTGCTGCAATATTATACAAATATTGAGTGGCTCAGAGTACAAGTGGAGAAATATTATCGCAAGGTAAAATCTTGACTTTTGGAGTTCACGAGGCGATTGAAGCCGAGTGAACTGGAAAAGTCCAGATTTTACCGAGCGATAATATTCTTCCGATTTCACAGTTCAAAGTCACTCAATATTTGTTTTATATAACTGACATATAAATACCTGTCATTTGATATACTTGATCTTTTATTTCAATACAAAATGTGTTAACTCTCTTCCAAACCACCCCTTAGCGAAAACGTTTGAACCCAACTCTGTAGCGCTGGCTCTTTGGAACAATACACGCTACGCGCAACGTTGAACGCGCACACCAACATGCATTTGCACACAAACACCGCGTCATGGAACAAGAATGATCCTAATTTTTCGACAGTATTTCCCATTCCCCAATGGCAAATGGGAATTTTTGAATGGTGACCGTAAGGTCAGAGCCAAATTCTGCTAAATGCACATCAAAAATCTGTCAGATTTATCAAAAACCTGCCAAATTCCCCAGAATTACTCGAAATACACTGTACACTTAAAATCACATGCAGATTGGTAGTATTGCCTTAATTATGATTCAGATTACATAATAAACAATCTAGTCACATAAAGATGTTGTGAATTTTTTTGTAAATTTCGGGCAAAACGCAGAACCCGGCCACGATGAAGTCCGTTTCCCAGTGATCCTCAGCCCATAGACCAGTCAACCTGTCCCATTATTCAAGGGTTTGTTTGAAAAGATAGCATAATTGAAGCTTTTTAAACAAATGTAAACGTTTTTGTTCAAAATTGCGGAATTCTGTCAGAAATCTGCCAAAAAAATACATTCTGTCAAATTTTCCGTCAAACTCGTTTTCAAACAAAAATTTTGTCAAAGTTAGCCGAAAATCGGCTAAAACGGTCACCCTGAACAAATGTCACTTGATGTGAGTTCCACCAATTAAATGAGAAGGATCTCTATGTCGGTTTAATGATGAACTGCAGGAAGTAGTAGGCGTGAGCGTCTCTCAAGGCCAGCCATCCCCTCCATCAACGATACCATAAGAAAGCACACTGGTGCAAACAGAATCGCGTCCCCTTAATTACGTGATTGTAAAATGTAATTAAAAATCCCCATTTGAGTAACTTATTATCTGTAATGAGTTTGTTAAATCATAGAGCAAGGACCCCTGGTTCAATTAAGTCAAACGGGGTTGTATTATTTCATTCTAGAGTGTTGATTCGCGGAAGGTTTGCGCATGCTCAGGATGAGCCTGTAAATATTCACCCTTCTGCTGTTCTGGACCTCACAAACCTTCAAACATTGTAAGTATTTGCGATTTTTTTCCCGCGAATCAGACAAACTGTGCAAAACGAATAACATAGATTCAGTGACCAAGTTACTCTAATAGTATAACAATTTCTCTATCAACTTGTACGTAGATATCTCGATGACCATCGGCTGTGCTGCGAGTTCCGAAAACGCGAAACATTCGACGTTGACAATTGTTTCACCACCGAACAACAGTCGCCCCTTTTCAATTGCGGAAGTCTCATGCAGAACACATTTCTACGGGTTTCCATGTGGTTCCTGGGTCTGAGCGCCGTCGTCGGTAATCTGGCAGTAGTTGTTTGGCGGTCCTGGACATCAGTGAAAGGAAATCTTGGTCACGGTACCAAAAATGTAAACAATTTCCTCATTTTGAACTTGGCCGTTTCCGATTTTCTGATGGGAATATACATGGTGATAATCGCTGCAGCTGATGTCTCTTTCGGTGAAGCGTACTATATGGTAGCTTCCGAATGGAGACTGAGTGTTGTCTGTAAGCTTGCTGGTGTCCTGTCGGTTTTGTCCAGTGAAGCAAGCGTGTTCTTCATTACACTCATAAGTCTGGACCGGATGTTATGCATAGGTTTCCCTCATGGGAGAGTTCGGTTAGTCAAGTCTAAAGCTCGTCGTGCTGCCTTAATTATCTGGGTAGTAGCGTTTGTATTAAGCAGCCTACCGACAATTCTAATTGGTTCGGACACAAATTCTGATATTTACGGTCTATCCGACGTCTGTATCGGCCTTCCTCTCATAACTAAGCCCGCCAGTTACGCTCTCAAAGAAGATGACATCGGTAACCCACTTGGTAGCCAGAGTTTTAAAATTCCAATCCCCCAGGATCACAGGCCAGCTTGGGTCTACTCCATCGTACTCTTCCTCGGCGTGAATTTGCTCTGCTTCCTAACCGTCGCCCTTTGTTATATCTTTATTTTTATCAAAGTCCGAGATTCCTATCAACGAATTCGAGGCTCGAGGAGCCGAGGCTCAACAGTTCATCAAGCCGACAGGAAGGAAATAAACATGGCGCTCAGGATGGCTGTGATAGTTGGGACCGATTTCTGTTGCTGGATGCCTGTCATTGTCATGGGTCTTCTCTCTCAGAGTGGTGCCGTTACCATTCAACCACACATGTACGCCTGGACTGTGGTCTTCATTCTCCCCATCAACTCCTCCCTCAATCCGTACCTGTATACAATATTCAGTGTGGTTTCAATTCGCTGTTCCACGAACGGCAGCGGTTCTACCAACACTACCTCGGCATTACGTACCAAGGGCAAGAACAAGAACCAGGTAGCAGATACCGTGGTCGCTTGTAAATGTGCCCACTCCTGTCCCGAGAGTGAAACACATTTGTAGTGAGCCGGAATAAAAATGCTTAAATACGGAGCGAGTCAAAAAAGCGGAACCCAAACCTCAAACAATATATTTCATATTTACAAAAATATGCAGCACCAACATTATTAATGACTGGAAAGCCAATTTCATAAGCTACTTTTTTTTTGGTTGAAAAAAATCTGAAATTGCTCAATCCGTATTGTTGAATATTTTTAACTTCAAATTGAGGTTTTATCGCTGATGAAGTTTAAAGACAATTGTGACGACGATTCTTGAAATCGCATTTTTTTTGGACGAGGCAGGTTTTAGGGTCATTGTGTTGAAATGGTCCTATTCTTTGAACGGATTGAGCCATTTCAGTTTTTTTCATCTAACAGTAGCTTATAAAATTGGCTTTCCATTCATTATTATTGTTTGTGCTACACATTTTTTGAAATATGAAATATAATTTTTCGGGTTTGAGTTCCTGAATCCTGAATCTTCAGAACACATTTGTTTAATATTTCTTAACGCTACCCGGAGGAATTAAATGCAGATTAATGTAAATATTTATTTGTAGCTAAATACGTTAAGATCGGTTCTCTTTATATTTTATATAATAATATAATGATTAAGCGCAGTTTAATCGGGTTTATGTAGGCGCTGACACCGAGAAAATTTTGCGAAGATCCCTCATGTTGTTGTTAACGATAACGTCACGCGCTGAACGCGTGAATAGCTGGCGGTCATTGGTGGAAAGTTCTACCACTTCACGTAGATATCACGCAGTAACGTAGCGTCATGATATTCCGGATTCCATGCCACTGACTGGAGAAAAGGCAACATTTTCGCCGATGAAATTTTACCCACTACCAACCAGTCTGCCGACTTCCGTTTCCCCCCTGTTCTTCTCTCTTTTGGGTTCAAAAGCTCCGCTTTTTTTGGTACTTGTTTAGCGTGTTTTCCCCCACACAGTCACTGGTTCTATCTGTCTATCACCGTAATTATCTCGGCTTATTCCTGGAAATGTTATATGATTCTATCAAACAGTTTTTGATTGTGTTCTGAATTGTTACGAAGGTTATATTAAAATAATTATGTATCATTAATATTCAGATTTTTCTGGTACGTCAGAGGAAGTGTTAAATTGTTTTTAAAATAAAGGGAAATTATATGTATGTATTTGGTTAAATTCCAAACGTCTTGAATCTGAGTAGGAAGAATTAATACTGTGTCGATGTGTTATGGCAACTAGCCTTCACTTTCAAAAAAATGTAATATTGCCGTGAAAACAAATTCAATCTTTCAAATGAACCTTTTTGTTGCAATGTTTATATAAATTTGCATAAACTTCAAATATTAAATCAAATATAAAATATAAATATTATACAATTTTAATTGTAAATAAAATATTAAGGACTTCTGAACCCTAAATGGAGACTGGCTGAATCAGTTAGATGAGTATTTATTTTGAGTTCGAGTTACGCCAGTCTATGAATATATTTAATATGAATGAGTGAAGTTTATTCGAAAGACTGCACGCCAGCGCGTGTTTTACAAGCATCATGACGGGATGCTCACAAGTTAACATTAAAAGATTATGAAGCTTTGCGTCAAAACGACAACCTGCCTGACGAAAATTACACAGTTCGAATGCAATGAATGGCCTGTATGTAGCCGACATTATTACATGTGGAGATTATGACAATTGGCAAAGGCTAGATTAGCTAGGGTTTGAGCATCGAAACCTCAATAATTAATACTACTGTGAAGATATTGTTGGGGCACGCCCCTGTCCAAGGTCTACGTTCAACCTCAAGACAACCCTGGGAGGGAAAACTTGCTTTCTGTCTTGTGATCTTACAACAGCTAGTAGTAGATTCATATCGTACACTTTCCGATTTTAATTCCATTGTGTATTTCGTGTTTTGACTTCCGTTGGGAATTAATATGTACCATTCTCCTAAGAAAATAGCCCACCCTTTCTGTTTTGTAATCATAGTACTAGTAATACACTGCATTTTGAACAGGTATTAAATACTGTAACACAAACACTAATTTAAAGTTGTACACCATTTATAATAGTTGCTTTACGATCATTGCAGTAATCCCATATGTTTTAATTTCATTTCATTGTGAAGTATTATATTTGTAATGTATTGTTTTCGTTCAGGTGTGTAGTTATTTGTAGTGTAGCAGGACCCCGACGAAGACCAGTTTTAAACTGTGTGGGCAAACCCTGTGTAAAGAAATGTAATAAATAAATAAATAAAGTTTGGCAAAACATCAAAAATGTGCCCTACCTAATTGCAATGTGCAAGATTTTTGAACATGTAAGTGATCCAGTACCACGGCAAGAGAGCAGAAAGTGGGAGCGTACTGATCGATGCCACGGGACGAGGTAATGGGGATTGGGGAAAGCAAAGATCAAAACCCCTGAAGGACCATAGCACATGTATACATAATACGACCATGTAGCAGTTAAGTGATACAATTACAGCTCAATGCTCATACTCAGGATTATCTTTGGGAAAATGAAGGCACGACGACACGTTGGAGGTGCAAACAGGCAATGAAGTTTAGAGTGAAAATATACTTTTGTAATCAAACTATTTAATTCAATAACCTTGATTTTTTTTTACCCCAGAATGGCTTCTTTCTTTCGATGACGTTATAGAAAACAACAATAATGGTCAATGAACGTCAGTTCGTGGGAAAGTTTTCTACTGAATGTATATAAAGTAACCTACGTGTGTTCACGACCCTTATCTTTATGTCCGTTTGGTCGAATACGTCCTACAACAGATTTTGACGAGCGACGATCCATTGTGTCCGACGGCCGATTATGTCCGATCCATTGTGTTCGACGGCCGATTATGTCCGACCCATTATGTCCGACGGCCGATTATGTCCGACGCATTATGTCCGACGGCGATCATGTCCGACCTATTGTGTCCGACGGCCGATAGAGGATTTTGTTCAGTTTGCATGTAGGTCTACACAACGTTGCTGAAAGTGTGAAAGACAAATCTTAACTTTACCTCGTAATGTGACAATGCGACCGTATTCAGACGAATTCACTCAAAATAGTAAGATTGGATTTGAACAGAATTGGATACCAGTAACCGACTTTCCCTGACCCAATTTTGTCTGGTAAACTCTGAACGTTTGTTGTCATAATTGTGGCGAAAACAGGGGTACAGGTATATGTAGACTTGTGTAGGAGTCTAAGTCAGAAATTGTTTATGCGCGTGATCTTGGGCATTTGGTGCGTGTTACTAATGCCGAAGTGCGCATGGACCTATTAGAAATGAATTGTGCTGCGTGATCAGGACATTAATAATCCATGGCGTGCATTTGACCAATCAGCATCGCGTATTGGGAAGAATGTGCGCGAATTGGCATGCTATCCGGTTCGTAAGTGACTTCGTCATACACGCGCACGCACCACTGATTACGAGCGCCCATTGGATAAACACTCAAGTTGCGTTAACTTCCGGTTCCATTGGTGCCATGCTACACCATGTACAGTAAGTTGAGATGACGTCACGCTTACGAACCGGATAGCGTGGGGGTATTGAGATCATTTAGGGTAGTTCGCAAGATGGCGTCAATGCAGTAGGAATGCGTTCTGGTGCTGTTGCAAAGTTGCAAGAATCCAAGCTTCGGTGGTAGGGACGAGTCAAGTCGCGGTGCCGTTGCTGTGGTCTTCCGTTGCTGTTGCGAATCCCCGGTGACGCTCTGGTGTGGCCGGGTTCGAGAGTTGTAGCTCCGGGTTAGTTTACACTGATTAAGTGCGTGTTATCTAATAATATTTGAGTGGAGTTGTATCTCCAGGTTAATTATGTAAGATAATTGTGTGATCGTAGATTTATATGGATTTGTAGGGGGGACTACGGGTATTTAGTGGGTTTGGATAAGTGTTAGAACAAAAAGGGAGGAGTTGTGAATAACTGGTTGAAGACTAGCGGGACTTTGAGTTTTGTGGAATTGCTTGTAGTCTGTTGAACACCGTAACGGTGGGCCAGACCGCTGAGGCGATCGCATTATCACTGGACTAAATTGCCTGACCGGTTAACCCTGCCCCGAAGGTTCCTGTGAGGTACACCTGAAGCTTACTTTCACAAAACTGAGCCGGGTTGAGGTCAATTAATTCTGTGTAAGGATAATTAAGGCCCACTTATTCCGTGTGAGGGTAATTACGGTTCACTCATTCTGTATAAGGGTAATTGAGGTCCACTTAATCTGTGCAGGGATAACTGAGATTAATTAAATCTGTGTAAGGATAATTGAGGTTCTCTAAATCTGTGTAAGGGTAATTGAGTTCCTCTTGAAGTTTGCTTCCACTGAACTGAGCCGGGTTGAGGTTCACTAATTCTGTGTGAGGGTAATTAAGGTCACATTCGGTGTGAGGGTAATTAGACTAGCTATTCGTATAAGTGAAGAATACAAGTTTATGATTAAGTGGTGCAGTTGACCACGCGAGGATTATTGCAACCCTAGATCATTCTAAGGGGTGCAGTCGACCCTTGTTTAACTCATTAGGAATTATTACAATGTATTAATTATTACAATGTATTATTAATTGAGTGATTGTGTATAGAGATTATAATTGAATATTTGATCAGAGAAGAATAAGACCAATTATTGATCGTCCTTGGAAACATTTGTCTCTGTGATAATTATTTGGATCATTGTGAAGGTTATTATAATTAATTAGTGTTCTAATGGACCGATCCAGTAAGCACCGCCCCATGGTGTTCTGAACAATCACAGCCGTGATTTATGTCGTGCACGCGCGTATGATGCGCGCGGAAGGAAAATGGAGAGGAGTACGTGTTAATTTGCCCACGTGCGCACTGGGCGGAGCTTACTGGATCGGTCCATTACATTCAATAATTACTCAATCACAAAACGGTGGTATATTTCCACCAAACCAACAGCCCCTTTGCTTAGTTCGCCGTTCGTTAATTGTCCCCCTTGCGTCTGGGTAACCGCTCATCCTTGCACGAGGTTAATAAATATTTTTGTTGGATAATAGGAGTTGGCTAGAGTCCTGGGATAAATAAGACCAGTCCCCCTGGGTTCCGCCAGTCACCGGTTCCGCCACAAATGGTGCCGGGGGTCGGTTTTGCCACATAATATTTGGCGTCCTATGAAATCTGATTTATTTCTTCCTCTATTTTTGGTTCTCATTACTCTCACAAGTGACTTTTCGATGTCCTTATTGTTTTTGCACTAGAGTGCAATTGGATCACTTATTGGAATCGGGACCTTTTTAATGTTATAAATGGCGGTGGGCCAAAGTGAAGAAAAAAAACCAGTGAGGTGCCGCTCGAATGAGGGCGCCCTATCCTCAGGGCGTGCCGAGGACTGCATTAACCAGAGGCGAGCTGTTTCTATGGGTGCAGACCAGTAAATCGGTCCGAAATTGCCTGCGCCGGCCAAATCACGATTTGCATGCCCTCACAATCCTCGGTATTTGAGCATGCTGTGGGCCATGAACTTGAGGGTGTGTAAAAGATATGGGTGGAAGCCGTGCACAGGACTTGGAGCTTGCAGTTCTGTGTAATTTGGATGTAATTTGGACCCTAAAAGCGCTCTATTTTGCAATGGAGAGTAGGCATCGTTTTTCAAAATGGCGATGGGCTTCAGGACTATTTTCAGGGGTGATCGTCTTCAGATGGAAATTTCTCCTAAAAGTCATCAGTTGACCCCCCGTAAATTGAACAGAAAATGAAAGATGATGAAATAAGCTTAATTTGATGTCTGTCTCGAACACCTTGGAGAGTTGTGAGTATTTTTCCCGAATTTTTGAAGTGGGAGCATTTACCATTGGGGTCTATAGAAGTTTATTTACTGGTCTGCTACCTATAGTTTCAAAATGGCGCCTTCCATCGTTTGTTGTCAAATGTTTACGGAGTGTTTTTTTTTTAGGGGGGCGGAACCTGGGGGGGGGGCAGCGTTTCAAAAGGGGTCACCAATGGCGGTTCCGCAACAAAAGCTCCCAAAATCTGAATAGGGCCGATGGACCGTCGTCCGATCACAGCAATTTCGAGCGAACATGGGGGGGGGGGGTAATTTGGGGTTGGAAGGAGCAAAAACTCAATTAACGCCCGTTGGGGCGCCCTGCAGTAAGGTAGCCGCAAACAGAGGGCTTGTTTTCAGGCCAGAAATCGCGGTCAGAGATTTTTTTCTTGCAATTTTTTGATGAAATATGAGTCATCCATCCTTCCTCGTGCCGTACAAGTGGTTTGGGGAAATTTTTCCAAACCTCGCTTCTCTATAGGGTGCAGACCAGTAAATCGGTCCGAAATTGCCTGCGCCGGCCAAATCACGATTTGCATGCCCTCCGTCTTCGGTATTTGAGCATGCTGTGGGCCATGAACTTGAGGGTTTGTAAAAAATATGGGTGGAAGCCGTGCACAGGACTGGGAGCTTGCAGTTCTGTGTAATTTGGATGTAATTTCGACCCTAAAAGCGCTCTATTTTGCAATGGAGTGTAGGCATCGTTTTTCAAAATGGCGATGGGCTTCAGGACTATTTTCAGTGGTGATCGTCTTCAGATGGAAATTTCTCCTAAAAGTCATCAGTTGACCCCCCGTAAATTGAACAGAAAATGAAAGATGATGAAATAAGCTTTAATTTGATGTCTGTCTCGAACACCTTGGAGAGTTGTGAGTATTTTTCCCGAATTTTTGAAGTGGGAGCATTTACCATTAGGGTCTATGGAAGTTTATTTACTGGTCTGCTACCCTATACCACAAGGTCGTTCCTACGTGGATAATTGCAGCGTATTGCGCAATACATGTATATGGAATAATACAGTATAATGAATAAAACGACTCCGTGGAAGGAGTCACTGATGTAGTCTAGTGGATACTACATGAACTGTCATTGCTTTTGTTTTCATTCATTGTTTGTATAATTTCGTGCCCTTAAGTAGGTATTTTATAGTAATTTAGGGCATTTTCTTTTGTAGTTTGGAAATGTGGTTTGGAGAATTTTGTTTCTCAAAGAAAAACATGTATCGATGAGTGTAATATCGCTTCAATTATGCATCATAATGGAAAAGATCTGGCGATTTTTCTTTTAAACGGAGGGGCACGATTTTCAGAGTGAAAGGCCTCAAATTAGAGATAATCTCAGGCGCGTATCCAGATGGGGGTCTTTGGGGTCAACCCCCCCCCAGCTCTGTCAACAATTTTTTTTTTTTCCATAGAATTTCAAAAAAAAATGCGAACCCCTCCTCCACTGTGTTGACACCCAAGAAAAATATATATTGACATAATGTACGTCTCTTCAAAATACTGCAGTGTTCAATGCTTTCAATTGTTGGCAGGCACTAAATTAGTGTTCTGCTGAGGTGTTATCTGCCTTTGCTGCGTTGGGAGCTGCCTGCAAGCTGACATCCGCAACAGAAGGAGGCATCGAGGCATTTTGTATGCCAACCTGTCACGTTGCTCGAGTGATGACGATGATGAGGAGGATGATCCTTCAATTTAGTTCTGACACTGCAGCAGTTTGTACTGCTAGTATGGTTGGCCATGGACGCCATCCTTTATGAACATTAGGTAGATGAACATGTGTTTGTTGTAAGATCTAAACGTGTATGTACATGTATTAATGATGTGCATCGGGTCGGGTTGACCAGGCCAAACCGACCTGAAACATGAGAGATATAAACCGAATCCGAACCGAAACCGATCTTAACTCCCTCAAACCGACCCGACTCGACCAGACAAAAAAAAGGTAAAACCGACCCGAACCGACCCGATAAAAACCGGAATAAAAACGAATACCTGGCTTGGACAAAGTGATCACTTTTTTTGTGCCTGCTCTTACCCACGAGGAATTAATTCCTTTGCTAAACAATCGTCTCTCTTGCTCTGTCATACTCAGTGGGTTGATCGAGAGTAACTCCGCTATTGAACAAACGCATGGTCACCACGCGGTATCATTAAAACTGTTATAATCTATCTATTCACGTCAGTCCCGATCCGACTGGAAATGAATACCGTGGGAACTTGATAGTGCGCTCTTTGGCCACACCACACAATGGGCTGCGGTCACAGGACTGTCAATAATATTGCATCACCTGAATTTCTCTACTGTTTCAATTAATTTCGGTTTATTTCGGTTTTTTTTCTCAAAAGATGGCTAAACTGACCCGACTGAAAAGATGAAAAAACCCGACCCTAAGTCGGTTTTGGGTCGGGTCGGTTTCGGTTTCGGGTCGGGTTTGCACATCATTAACATGTACATAATGTTCCAGCAAAAGATGTCATGTTAATAAATAGTCGAAAATACGTTGATATTTTACTGTAAAATTCAGCTGTTTATACTCCACACACTAACAGGATTTTAAAAACGCATGCAGAGCAGTTACTTAGTATGAGGAGCATTATTAAAAAACCCAAAGGGACAAATGGATACTTGATCAATACTTAAGATCCTATTTATAACACCATATTGTATGCATTTTAAGCCGTTTTGGTAAGAAAAAATGGCAACATCAATTTTTTGTAAGTTAAAACATCCCAGAAGATGGTCCAACCTATTGCCAAAAATTGACATTCATGCCAACGGAAGTACATTGCCCCCACTAACCATTCCTAAATTCCTGAATTATTCTATGGATATGTTAACTGCTTAACACTAGAATTGTTTGTGCTGTCAAAATTGTGAGCATTCTTACAGTTACATACGTTCCGAGTGTATTAACCAAACTTATATTCTGCATTATTTTTACGCAGAAGCATGAAATAGAGCAAGAAAGCATGGAGCAAGAAACGATTTTCCTTACTAAATAACGGTTAATGTAAACATATACTTCAGAGGTCACGACGTATATCAATGCCGATGTGAGTCCCGTAACCTTATGTTACTAGCTTTATTTTGTACTATGTTTTAATTAAATCAAATTAAACTAGTTTGTATGACTTGTGTTAGCTTTTTTACTTATACTGACCCCAGTGTACTTGGTTTGTATAATCGGTTAAGCGAACATAATTTAGGTTAAGGGATGATATTTAGAAAATGTGTTAATCAAAACAAAGGTACAGAACAAATATAGCAGTCCGTATGTAAAGTACTAGACAGTTTGTTTAATTCTTTTGATTATATATCTTTATATATGTAATCTGCTTGATGGTATAAATGTGAAACACATGCTACCACACGTACCAAACTTGTATTTTCTGTACTGATAGTCTGTATTAAGGGAATATGTGTGATCCGGAGGTTTTTATCACTCTGTTTAAGACCACTTAGAGTCTGGGTGCTGATAATTACCCGAGCCGGAGGCGAATTCCCATTCATAAATACCTTTTCGGTAAAAGAAAATCATATAATTCGTTCAAAACATCCGATTTTGTTCAACAAATTCACTTTATGTTTTTGGAAACATCCCTCTTGCAAAATAATGGAGTGTTCAGCTGGCGAGTAAGATGTAAACAACCCTTTTATGGAGATTGACGCGCGCGTATCATGTTCTGCGCGATGTCGCGCAGAACGCACCTGGCGCGTTGCGTTTTGAATTTAGAACTATAAAATTCTGACTCCCTGGTAGTGTTGCGCATGCCTACGTGAGGATTGTGAACGTTCAACCAATGAAACGACAAGAGGCACTGGATTTTTAGGAGTCCACATTTTATTGTGACACTGGAAAAGTGTTTAAGACCAGCTAGCCACGTCTTTATCATCCGTTTAAGACCGGCCACGTGACGGGCTCTCGACCAATAAGAATGCGTAAACTGTCTTAGATATTTATGAATATTCTTTTAAAACGAATTCGCGAACTAATTAAAGAAATGAGAGACAATGGGCCGAATTCATAAAACTAGTAATTGCTATTTAACAGATGCACCGAGCAAAAGCAAAAGTTCATCAAGCAGAAGCTGAAGCAAAAGCAATCGCTTAAAAACGTATAAATAACCTTTTGCTTTGACTAATTGCTTTTTCTCAAGCTAGCCCAGCAATTGCTTGCAGGTCCTTAATAAAGCGCTATTCATGTGCGATGAGGCATGCGTAAATGTGAAGCTTTTTTGTAGAAGCAGGTTTGCTTTTCCCACACAATTTCCAAAATTGGTGCACAGAGTGATGATCAAACTGCTGTCAAATGTGATCAACAAGTGAGTGCAGTTTTGGTCAAAATCATCCAAAAACACCCTGTGCTATAAGACAAATTTCAACTACCAAGTAGCAAGGAAAAGAAATAGAGGGCACTTCAGGATGCCAAAGCAACAATTGCTACAAACACCGGGAAAAACATTGATGACAAACCAATATTGAAGAAGGTTGCCAACATGAACGCACAGGTAAAGAAGAAAACAGATGCAAATGAAACGGGTAAATCATATGATCAATCTGTGTTCCTGTCTTCGACGCACTGAAAGGGCAAGAAAACCCTACCATAAACAAAATGGCTTCCGCATTTTCAGCGGGAGTTTTTTCCTCCAATTGCGCTTCTGCCGATGCCCGCTTTAGAGTTTGTATTTTTTCTAAAGTTCTTTTTTACTGTAATTTTACATTCATTAGAAATGATTTGATCAAGTATTGTTGCTTTTCTTGCTGAAAATTGAAGTCCTACCCAACATTTGTAGCTTAATCTGTATTCCGCAGAAATAAAGAGCAGTTGCATTACTTTATACATCAACTTTTGTGTTCACTTAACACTACTTTAATCATGACAAATCTGTCCAAAATTGCATACATGTACATATAAGACTTATAAAGACATCTTTGAACCAATTTTGAATTTTCAACACCGTACGCGATGTACATTATATATACAGTTCTCAAGTAAGTTTGGGCAACAAAACTAATCATAACGGGCATAAACATGATGAAATCTTCTCTCATGTCTGTGTATCACTAACAAGCGAGAGGTCAAGCTACCATGTGGGGATCTTGTAACACTACAAGCAATTGCTGAATAACACAAGCAAAAGCTTGTTGTTATGTATACGTTTTAGGCAATTGCTAATCCAGGTGGCATCTGCTTGCAAGTAACAAGCTTTTGCTTTTGCTTCAAACTAGAAACTTTTGCTTGCTAGCAACTGCTTATTTTTAAGTATACAGATGTAAGCAAAAGCCTAAAAAACAATTAAATTTTTTTATGAATTCGGCCCATTGTGTTCTACTAAATCTAGTCGTTATGTAACCTTAAACTTTAATAGCTTACAAGGTATGTAAAAATGTCGGTGTGAGACCCGAAACCTGGTGTTTACTGGCTTAAATGTTAGTCTGTTTTTAGTAATTGTGTCAAAGCAACTATTTCGTATGACTTGTTTTGGCTTGTGACATCTGTTGGGTCAAATATACACAGTTTGTATCATCGGTCTAGCGAACTTCGGTGAAGTTCTGGGATAGATATTTCGAGCTGAACACTTTTTAACCGGTACAAAATAATTACAAATGTAACAATACGGTAAGAGTATAGATTGTAATATCTTTTTTCTTTTTATTATATATCATATCATATTATCTTGTATTCATTTTAATAGTGTGCATGTACAATTTGAGTTTTTTTATCGTAGAAATCAAAATTGGCACTCACCTGATCGAATTTGTGATTGTTTATATGAAATGGTTGATTGTATATGTTAAGGGGGAAAGTGGTATGTATTTAACGTTATAATACTATTATCTCAGTGTTTGTTATATACATAATGTTTAATTATGCTAGTCAAGTACACTGTGTCAATTGTATTGTTTGGCAACGTGAAGGTTTTTATAATTAATTAAGTGAAGATTTAAGAAGTACTGTGAAATTCTGAGGTAGCACTAAAAACCTATTTTATGCGTTTGTGTAGTTCTGAACCAACCCGGTGGAAACTCAATGTTTCGGGCAGTTATGTGGATAGTTATGCAGAAGAACCTTTAAGGGGAGTATACCTTTTGCGACGGTAAAGGACCTACTAGGTAACATGCTCTTTAGCTAGTCATCAATGTACAATAAACAGACTTTAAACTGCCGATTTAAGTTTACAATTGCTTGTAATGGAATCTTGAATGTCAGGAAAAGATATTTAAAACTTTCTGTTCCGAAATGGTTATTTAGAGGTAAACAATTTTGACCTGTTCAAAATAATTACTAAATAAAATATAACTTTACAGTACTTTAAAAATCTTAATACTTTTCTGTAAGTAAATGTTATACATGTAATATATCATATTATCTAATATTCATTTTAATAGCGTGTATGTTCATTTTTGTGTATACAGTTTATTTGTCAATTACGTCTTTTGATTTGGCATCTCTTATGATTAGCAACAATATATTGGTAGATTGCGGATTTTAAGGAACATAAAAATTGTTATGTATTTAACTTTATACTTATCAAGGCCTATGCCTCTGTAGTAGACTATTTTTTTAGGAATGGATAGGTTTCGGGGGTAAGTATTTTTACCAAATATTGACGTGTTTAAAGTTTTGTGATCATAGATGCTCCCAAAACTAAGAAATGAAATGCTGTTCTGGAAGTCTAGTTCCGTAACCCTATTTCAGACGAAACGGAGCACTTTATTGACGTCGAAAATTGTCAGGTCAGGAAAAAAAGACTAGCTGGCTTGCACCCATTCTCGGAGGTGTTACCGATTGCGAACAATATGTTGACTTTGTTAATTGGGTAGATTGGGGGGATTATTATGAGGGAAAAAAAATGGTCGGCCAACGTCGTTGAAATTTGATAAAACATTCTTTTTTACTTGTAAGTGACAGCACGAGTGTGGGGGTGCGTGTGCGTGTGTTAACACCGGCAATCATGGACCAGGACAAAAGAGTTTTGTATTCATCTGAATACACGTTTTATTGTTAATGATTATCATGGTGGTGTTAGATTCCTATGCTAAATGTACTTTTTTGGGGGGTTGCAATCGCTGTGTTCATTTCTATTGTTTAAATAGTGTTGCACATTTTTTCTTCAGTGACATCAGAACAATCCTCCACCGATCAGCCAATCTTTTTAGGTTCGACTGCAATGCCTACGACTTCAGCAACGGAAGATTCTTTTAGAGGTTAGCGAGTATAATTGAACAAAAGACAAGGGAAGAGGAGCAATAGAAAATCCTGGATTTACACCATAAACAAATGTCTGGGTGTGCGTATGTAAACACCGGCATGTGGGGACTAGGGACAAAAGGGTAAGGGTCCACGATTGACCGAACGACCACGATTGGAAATCGTGTACAAAACCAATGAGAGCTGTTGCAAAAAAGTTAGAGTACAAACAAAGGAATGAGGATTACGGACAATGGTGGTGTTCCAACGATTGCCGGTGTTTGCACACTTGGGTGTCTGTACAAGCATTATATTCACTGTGTGGACCTCCGAACAAAAAAGGTTAACATAAATCAGGTAGCAGCGACGTGGTGTAGACTTGCCCACGTCCACACAGTGTTTATCTGTGTTTAGGTTTATCTGTGGCAAAATGAAGAGAAACACTAAAGGGAATCATAGAGAACAATTTGGATTGAAAGAGTTTCACAGTTTGAGGAACATTAGGTTTTTTCACAAGTTTTTTTAACAACATGAAAACAAAGGAATGTCCACACTACGTGTGTAATGTAAATATGTTTGTGTGTGAATGTGTAAACACCGGCAAGCTTGGACCAGGGACAAAATGGTTTTATACTTAAACTGAAACTGAGTACGTTTTATTTATAACTGATAATCATGGTTGTGTTAGATTTTTATACTAAATATACTCTTCTTGTGATGCAACCGCTAAATAGTTGTGCATGTTTTTCTTCAGTGACATCAGAACGATCCTCCACCAATAAGCCAATCTCTCCAGATTCCACCCCAATGCCTACGGCTTCATTAACGGAAGTTCCATTTAGAGGTTAGTGAATTATGTTTAATATTATGTTCTTATATTCGTATTGTGTTTGTGCATCTCGTACATGACTTATGTTGCACCCATACATTAATTCATTTCCATTCATTGCGTGTTTTACTCTATACATACTGTTTGTGATAAAGCGGAGACTAATTGCAACACATTGTTCAACCCAAACGTATTAGCATTTGATGAATGCCTCGGATCATAGCATTTTTGTTCAACTGTGTTTGTTTCCTCTTTGACATTTAACGCATGCGGCAGATTTTCCGTCCACACTGACTCAGTCGTCTTCAAAGGAAGGGATGCCCGTCACTGAGTCTACAGCAACTGAGTCAAGAGCCACCGAGACTAGGCCAGGTATCGTTATCTCATGCAGTGGTGTAAATTACAAGAGTGGGGTGGATAATACAAATCCTAAATTTGCCCGAACATGCATATTACAAAAACAGGAAAGGGGGCTATGTTAAGTTCGATTAACGTCGATGTTAACCGGGCGATGGTAATCGGCGTATTTTAAGCTTAATGATTTAGTTCCCGTTTATTTTTTGAATGTTGGAAAGTTCCAAAAATACCTCAAATCCTCATCTTTTTTTCTCACCCAAAAAGGTGTTCAGAACGGTCCTCTGTGGTTGGTTTGTGTGCTTAGTCTATGGGAGAGTGTTATAATTAGAGGGACAAAGGAAAACACAAAGCATTGTCCTCGGGAGTACAGTAAAACAAGACCATGTGCGCGCGATTTTGTTGGTGGGCAGGGTTGATCCAATATCCCAAGCCCACTTGTCAAAATGTGGGGTTCAGGATCTATCCTCTCTCTCATTCCCCTGTATTTACGTCCCTGATTTCATTTTACTGTCATTTAGACTTTACTTTTCCTTTCCAATGAACAAAGCGGGTTTCATAACTGAACTGTGGCATTTGTCTCTGAATGTTTTATCACATTTTTGCACAATATGCACGTATTTTCTTTTTAATTTTTTATCCTATATTAAAAGATCTTGCGCTGTCTGTCTGTATGTCTGTCGGTCTGTCTGTCTGTCAGTTTTTTTGTTATGCCTAAGGAGTTTGCGGAAGCACAAAATGATTAATGGAGAGGATTAATGGAGAGAATCACTGTGATGTAAACTTTGATAACTGAAGGTTTTGATGCGCTGCCGGACAATGAGACTGAGCGTTATTAAGTTATTCGGTTCGTTAGTATGACGCCATCTCATTCAAATCATGCGTTCTTCAAACGGTGTAGCATAAAACGAAAGGAACCGGAAGTGAACGCAACTCGAGCATTTTGTCAAATGGGTGCGAGTAAGCAGTGGTGCGCGCGCGAGTATGACGTTTTTACTAACGATTCGGGTTGCGTGCAGACAGGTTCCACACGCGTGGGCAATGCTCGCAGTGTACGCAGTGCATTATTATCCTCAGTGTGTGACATGCATTTTTATTGTCCAGACACGTGGCAGTCCTAAATCAATGAAATTACAGTATTCAAGCACACGATATAATACTTTTGACTCGGCCCAGCTAGCAGGGAAGCGCGGCATCCCACACTAGTCAGGTAAAGCAATTTAAGAGTGATTATACTTTCATTGACTTTTTTTAAGGATTTTCCACAACAAATGCATTGTACTCTACGAGGTTCTCCGCCGTTGCGTCCACTACTGTTCCAATATCAGGTAAGGTATTGTTCAAATCTCGTGAAAACAACCCCATAATTCAAACACGAAAGATCTTTATAGGCCTCATTGCTCCTGACTTTTTTTTTGATGAACAACAAAACAAACAAACGACAAAAAGAATATACAGGTTTGAAAATCTCCATTCAGAAGCGTTTGGTTTTCCCTCTGGTTGTTACTAATCAGATAATGGGATTTTTAAGTTTCGTTGTCGAAGGCCAATCGCTCTGAATGCAAAATTCGTTTGGTTTAACCCAACACTGTCACGTGCAGGGTGAGTCAAAAAAGCGGAACCCAAACCCCCAAAAATATATTTCATATTTAAAAACAAAATAAATATGTGTAGCACAATAAGTAATAATGAATGGAAAGCCAATTTCATAAGCTACCTTTAGATAGAAAAAAAGTGAAATTGCTCAATCCGTTCAAAGAATATCACCACTTATACACAATGACCCTAAAATCGTTTTGTAAAAAAAAAAAAAAATTGGCAGTTTATTGTGTATTTTGAATGTTTGGAACAACAAAGAAAATGACACAGAATTTTAGTTCCACTTTTGTTTGAATCATTCTGTATTAAATTTGTGAGTGAAATTTTGCCACTACATAAATAACAGACAGAAGGTGCAAGTCAAACGTTTCGATCCGTACATAGTTATCGATGCCAAGAGTGGTTAAATACCGAATGACAAACAAATCTACACAATTACATTTGTATCAAAATGACTAATGGCTTGGGGTCACTGAAGAATTTCTAAATGTTAAAATATTCTCTGCAGGTTTTTCGGAGGTTAGCGTTCAGCTCCGGATCCTGGATATTAATGGGGAACCGGTAATATTTTCCGTTCATCTTACGGATAGGAACTCTGAGGCGTTTCGGACTATGTCGATTGCAATTCAAATTGCGGTAAGAACATCCTTGCAATGAAGACGATTTCCTTAGCTATTTTCTCAAAACCGTGTTTGCTGCTGTTTGTGCAGGTTCGGCACTTAGTCAAACATGACAATATGCTGTTGTCGGCCAACATTATGTGATGAACGGGGATTAGAATCACTCGTAAATATTTCAATTATCGAACACCACTTTTTTACTCGTTGTAGGTGTTTCGAAGTCTCCGCGGTTCTGTAAGGACATCTGCCGTCATTGAATTCGAAGTGACGTCATATCTGAATGGTAGTGTCATTGTGAATGGTGTTGCCAGATACTCAGCCAACTCCTTAGTCGATAGTGAGACCATACGGGATGTGCTCCACACCAATGCAATGAACAACAATGGGCAACTTGACAATTCGCTGACGATTGACCCAGATGCTACAGTTGTTACAAGTACGCAAACGTAACATATGTAGTCCATTAAGGGCCTTTTGTTGGTGAAAATGACCCGATAATGTAAGATGAAAAGTTATGTTTCTTTGTTTTTATATATTTTTATTTGATCTTTCAAAACCCATACCATGAACACATTGTTCTTAAAACATACTATGATTTCCAAATTTATTCATATGGAAATGTTATCAATTATTCATTCCTAAACGCAAGGTTTTTTTTACAACAGTCAAAAGGGTTTGTGATTTAGGCATAAGAGAAAACATTATTATTCTTGCCGTGTTAAGAATTAAATCCTGCAAATCAATGCTATAACACGGCGTTATGAACCATTTGGCTGGGCAATGTGAGCTCAGCACTGCACTGTCCTTTGTCGCGACAGGGTCTCCTGTGATTCAATTTGTAGAAGTGCAAATGTTCATATTAATTTCTCTGAGGTTCGCACCACGGTTGTGAATGCAGAGCGATTTCATGATAGCGCTAATAGAGCAAATGCCCGTTCGAACCAGGTTTAAAAATTAAAAACAATAATATTTATTTTACAATAATCTTTCGTAACTTGGCAATAATATTGTGTTATTTAGCAATAAATTTATTGCATTTCTTCGCATAACCATTGCATCATTACTCAATACTTTTGCGTTAGAGCGCAATACTATGACGTTTTTCCGCTAAACCATTGCGTTATTGCGCAATACTATTTCCTTTTTTCGCAAAACCATTACATTATTTCGAAAATTTATTGCATAATTTTGCAATAGTTTTTTTTGGATAAATGTTAACCAGGCACGAACCGGCTTCCGTAACAATCAGCTGCTTGAGCGTCATTTTTT